>QGOB01001383.1:0-10447 GCA_003313055.1 Termitomyces sp. MG145
CAGAGTTACCTGCTCTTGAAAATGAGGGGGAGCAACCATTGTTTTTTCAAGCACCAGAAACACCTCCACCAGTGCCTCCAACACCTCCAACACCTCCCACACCTCCACCAGTACCTCCTCCAGTTCCTAGAACACCTTCACCAGCCCCCATACAGCCTGAACATGAATTAGTACAACCAGCTCCAGCTCCAGTCAGACCACGTCCCAATCGTATTAGAAACCATTCTGCTCAACCACCACCTCCTCTGTCACCACCACTTGCTTTGAGAAGGCCTAGACGCAATATACAGCCTCCCAGAGATTGGTGGGTGGTCAAACATCAGGAACCTCTAGTTCAAGAGAGTTCTGATGAAGAGGAAGAGCAAGTGGAAGCTGAATTAGATTTGGGGTCTGATCTTGAACCTGAACCAGAACGACTTGATCCTGGTTTTGAGGATGTTCAATTTGCTGGAATGGCTAGTTCTTCAGATCCCAGAACATTCAAACAAGCTATGAAATCTGAGGATGCTGACAAGTGGTATCAGGCTACAGTTGATGAGTATGTCTCATTAGTTGCCAATGGTACATGGGAGGAATGTGATTTGCCTGAAGGTAAAAAGGCAATTGGTTGTGGATGGGTATTTCGTGTCAAGCACAATGCAGATGGATTCATTGAACGCTTCAAAGCTAGGCTTGTTGCAAAAGGATATGCACAACGTCCTGGTATTGACTACAATGAAGTGTTTGCACCAACATTTCGACCTGCATCATTGAGACTCATCTTAGCTATTGCTGGCATTGAAGATATGGAGTTGCGCTCTGTGGATGTCACTTCTGCCTTTCCAAATGGAGACCTGGAAGAAGACATTTACATGCTTCAACCAGAAGGCTTCCAAAATGGAAAGAAAGCACTCAGGCTCCAAAAGTCACTTTATGGGTTGAAACAAGCAGGCAGGCAGTGGAACAAGAAACTACATGCAGCATTAACAACAATGGGATTTAAAAGACTTGAATCTGACCGTTCAATCTATCTCTATGTCAGAGGAGAGGTCAAAATCATTGTTCCCATTTATATTGATGACATTACACTTGCTTCAAAATCCACTGCTGCACTTGATTCTGCTGTAGATGACCTTCAAAAGCACTTTAAAATCTATGACCTGGATCCTTCCCATTTCCTTCTAGGTGTCCAGATTCATAGCGTCGCTCAAACCACTCTATTTCACTCTCACAACGTCAATATATTGTTGACATGTTGGAGAGATATAAAATGAGTGATTGCAATCCTGTATCTACTCCAATGACACCTGGATTGAAACTCTCTAAAGCAATGGCACCCCAGAATGAAGCAGAAGTGGAGGAAATGCAGAATGTACCTTACTTAAATGCAGTTGGTTCATTGCAGTATCTTGCAACCATGACAAGGCCAGACATTGCCTATGCAGTATCATGTTTAGGAAGATTCAATTCTTCTCCTGGACCTAAACATTGGGCTGCTGTCAAGCATTTACTGCGCTATTGCAAAGGCACAATGGACTATCAACTCCATTTCAATGCTGATTCTGGCATTCAACCCTTCATTACATTTTGTGATGCCTCATACAGAGATTGTCCTGATTCAGGAAGGTCAACTGGTGGTTATTTAACTACTATTGGAGGGGGAGCTATTGGCTGGAGCAGCAAACTTCAATCTGTTGTTGCCTTATCTACAACTGAAGCAGAATATATTGCTGCTGTAGAAGCTGGCAAAGAGATTGTATGGATGCGAAATATCCTTCATGAAATGGGCTACACCTCCACTATGCCATCTCCAATGTTGATTGACAATCAATCAGCAGTCAGTGTT
Organism: Termitomyces sp. MG145; assembly: GCA_003313055.1. Classification (NCBI taxonomy): domain Eukaryota; kingdom Fungi; phylum Basidiomycota; class Agaricomycetes; order Agaricales; family Lyophyllaceae; genus Termitomyces; species Termitomyces sp. MG145. The sequence continues at coordinate 1,826 of QGOB01001383.1, forward strand.
ACAAAGAATCCAGAACATCATGGAAGGATGAAACATCTTGATCTCAGCTTTTACTGGCTCAGAGATGCTGTAGATGAGCAGAAACTTGTTCCTCATCATATCCCTGGATCAGAACAAGTTGCAGATTTGCTCACCAAACCACTTTCTTTGCCCAAAGTAAAGTTTTGTAGAGAGAAGATGGGAATTTATTGAATAATTGGAGATATGCTGGTTCAGGGGGGAGTGTTAAAATGTGCTATACATTTCCAGAGTTCACCACCATACCCATCTCTAATGGTACAATCCAGTTTCTGACTTTGGACTTCAGCTTTAATGACAATACTGTCCCCTGTGCTTGCCTGTCTTCAACAAGTTGGAGATGGCCATGGTGTTAGATGATGATAGGTCAAGTCATCTGACAGCTTAGAGCTCTGAGTTAACTACACAAAACTGTCCTGTGTTCCAGTTCCTGCAGTGAACCCTAGTGGCAGTAGTAGTAACCATCTCATGCCTAGAAGGTACTTATATGTAACCTACTAGCTCCTTGTGTAACCAGACCATATAGCTCAGTGGTTAGAGCATAATATGGGGCGCATACCCAAGAGGTCTTAGGTTCAATTCCTGGTATGGTCACTTTTCCATTTCTAACACATGGCAGTTGTGAATGCCTGGGCAGGGGAGGTGCAGGACCTCCAGGTGCACATTCAACAGCTTGAGGACCTCGTGGCAGCTTCTAGAGCATGCCCAGCAATCCTGTCGTTCCGATCCGAGGTGCTGGAGAGGTGGGTTGCAGAGGTGGGTGCTCTTCAAATTGAAAGGGCGGCAGTGGTCCGGAGGTGGGATTGGGCTCTGCGGGAAGCAGCTGTGGGGCGGGGCGAGGCCATGTGTAAGTAGTCCCCATCCAGCCCTTTTTGTTTTGTGACTACGTTTGGCTGTCTAGGTTGGGCGCAGGAGCACCAGCTCCTGCTGGATGCATCTTCGGCTGCGTTTGCATCCCTGCAAGAGGGCCTGTCCCGCCTGCACCAGGTGTCGCCACTGGAGGCTGAGCATGACATGGTGCAATTGGATCGGGTATTGGCAGAACACCATCAGCGGAACGCGGTGGCCTTGGGGACTTGGCTGGAAGTTGCAGTGGATGCAGGCGAGCCCCTGCCCCAGCAGGAGGACCATATAGCGATGGTGGCAGTGCAAATGGAGGCGGCCATGCTGGTTGAGGTGGTGGTTCTGGAGGAGGGGAGTGGTGCGGAGGAGGTTGAGTGGGCAGGGTGAGGGAGCGGTTTCTTTGTTTCTTGTATCTCCGGGTTCCTGTGTCCTATATTGTACTTCTAGTGTCTGTAAATATGTATCGTTGTTGTCTTCTCCTTTTTGTGGTTGGTCTGGAATACATTTCTTGGGGTATCATGACTCAGTTGAAGATTATGTAGGAGAGAGTAAAAAAAAGGCTTAGGGGTACGGGTAGGATTTGAATCCCTGGTAAATCCAGAGGCGGGAGTTAGGCCCACTACTGCCGTCTATAAGTTCTAGTCCTGGGGGTCCCGGGGCTTGTTGGGGTGCTGCTGGTGGAAGTTCCAGAGTGCCAGGGGAGCTCTGGAGAGATTATCATGGGGTTCCCAAGTGTCATCCTTGGGGCCATAACCTTTCCAATGCACGAGGTAAAGGGTTCGGTTGTGGACTTGCCAGGAGTCAAGGATTTGATCGACTTCGTATTGGGCATCACCTTCAAGTTTGACTGGCAGGAGTCATTTGGGTCACTGGCCGGGAAAGGGGTCCGGGGCGTATTTTTTGAGGAGGCGGACATGGAACACCGGGTGGAGTCCTTTGAGGGCTAGGGGTAGGTCAAGTCTGTAGGTGTGCATCGAAACCTTCTGGAGGATTTTAAAAGGTCCGAAACACTTGTGATTGAACTTCGGGGAGGGTTGGCGGGTTTTGATGTTGCGTTGGTCAAGCCATACAAGAGTTCTGGGGGGCCAGTCGGGAGCAGGTTCGCAGCGGGAATCAGCGTGCTTGGTGTAGGCTTTGTTGGCGATGTTGATTTCTTCCTGGAGGAATTCGTGGAGGGACCAGAGATCTTGCGCGACTTTGTGGGCAATGTGCGAGGGTATGTTGTCGAGGGAGAGGGTGAGCTGGGGGTGGTAGCCCTTGTTAGTGTAGAAAGGGGAAACTCCAATGGTGGAGTGGGGGGTGTTGTTGTAAGTGAACTCGGCCAGGGACAGGTCATGCTGCCAATCGTTCTGTTGATAGTTGACGTAGAGGTGGAGGTATTGCTCCAAGGTCTGATTCATGTGTTCGGTCTGTCCATCAGTCTCCGGGTGATAGGCAGTGGATAGATTAGTTTTTATTTCCAAGGCCTTACACAGGGACTGCCAGAATCGGGAGACAAAGAGGGGACTGCGGTAAGAGATGATGTCATCGGGGAGCCCATGCTTGGAGAACACATGTTCGAGGAAGATCTGGGCAAACTCCAGGGCATTGTTGGTGGTGCAGCAAGCGATGAAGATGGCTTGCTTGGTGAGGTGACAGACTACCATGAGGATGGCATCAAAGCCGTCGGAGTTGGGGAGTTCGACAATGTGGTCCAGGGAGATCGATGACCAGGGGCGGCAGCCAATGGGGAGGGGTTTGAGGAGGCCATAGAGGCAATGGCGGGGGACCTTGGCCTGGAGGCAGGCTTTGCAGGCCCAGACGTACCGGGTGATGTCGTGCTTAAGTCCCAGCCAGAAGTAAGTCCGGGAGATAAGCTGAACAGTCTTACGGATTCCTGAGTGTCCCCATAGCTTATGGTTGTGATGTTGTCGGAGGATGTCGAGGCATATATTTTTGTGGTCTGGGGCATAGATTTGGCCGTCCCAGAGGAGGAGGGAGTTGTCGAGGGATAGGGTGTAGGTTAGTGGGGTCAGCGGGGCATCTTCTGGAGTGTTCCGGGGGTTGTGCTGAATGAAGAATTGCGGATTTGGTGTAGGATTCCTTCCTCGTTCATGATCAGCACGGTGCAAAGGTGTCAGAAATGGAAAAGTGACCATACCAGGAATTGAACCTGGGACCTCTTGGGTATGCGCCCCATATTATGCTCTAACCACTGAGCTATATGGTCTGGTTACACAAGGAGCTAGTAGGTTACATATAAGTACCTTCTAGGCATGAGATGGTTACTACTACTGCCACTAGGGTTCACTGCAGGAACTGGAACACAGGACAGTTTTGTGTAGTTAACTCAGAGCTCTAAGCTGTCAGATGACTTGACCTGTCATCATCTAACACATCCCCCTGATATGGCAAGTCATATGACTTATTACTCACAATTCCATTAAGTAAGCAGGCTGACTTAAGCACAAGGAAGTGCTGGAGCCCATAACCTGTCAGAAATGGAAAAGTGTCCATACCAAGAATTGAACCTGGGACCTCTTGGATATGCGCCCCATATTATGCTCTAACCACTGAGCTATATGGTCTGGTTACACAAGGAGCTAGTAGGTTACATATAAGTACCTTCTAGGCATGAGATGGTTACTACTACTGCCACTAGGGTTCACTGCAGGAACTGGAACACAGGACAGTTTTGTGTAGTTAACTCAGAGCTCTAAGCTGTCAGATGACTTGACCTGTCGTCATCTAACAAAAGGTGCTCCAGGGGGATGATGACTTGGTGGTTGAAGGAGTTCCACTCCGCCTCGAAAAACTTTTTCGGGTAGATGTCTGGTTGTCGGGTGAGGGCGTCGGGTCTGGCTTCCAGGCAGCCAGGGCGGTAGTGGATGGTGAAGTCGTACTCCAAGAGGGTCTCCGACCAGCGGGCTTGGCGGCTGAGCTGCTTTGTGGTCGTGAAGTACTGGAGGTTGTTGTGGTTGGAGTAGACTTGGATGCAGGGGGGTGCTCCTTCGAGGTAGGCCCACCATTGCTTGAAGGCTTCGACTATGGCGAGCAGCTCCTTATCATAGATGTCATAGTTGAGCTCCGCCGGAATCATTGAGCACGTGTAGAAGGTGACAGGGCAGAGCTTGGTGCTGCCGGGGTCCATCTGTGAGAGGATGCTGGCAATGGCGTAGTCAGAGGTGTCGCATTCCAAGACAATGGGGAGGGAGGTGTCGTAGTGCCGTAGAATTGGGGTGGAGGTGAAGATGGATTTGAGGAATTCGAATACGTTCTGGCACTTGCTGTCCCAATTCCACGGAGTATCCTTCCGGGTGAGCCGGTTGATGGGTTTTGTGATGCCGGAGTAGTTATCGATGAACTGGCGGTAGAAGTTGGCAAAGCTCAGGAAGGATTGTACCTCCTTGACATTCCGGGGGGGTGGCCAGTCAAGGATGGCCTGGATCTTGACCGGGTCTATGCGCACTCCGTCTGGGGAGACTATCACACCCAGATACTCTACCTCTGTGACGTGAAAGGCATATTTCTCCGGTTTGGCGTGGAGGTGGTATCTCTGGAGGCGTTCCAGGACTTGGTGCACATGCTCCTAGTGGTCGTTGAGGAAGTCAGAGTAGATGAGGATATTGTCGAGGTACATGATCATGAAGACATCACTCATGTCATGGAAGATGTTGTTCATGAAGTATTGGAAAGGAGTGGGGGAGTTGGTCATTCCGAAGGGCATGACAAGGTACTCAAAGAGTCTGTAGTGGGTGCGGAAGGCGGTTTTCCATTCGTGTCCCAGAGCTATGCACACATTGTTGTAGCCCAACCGGAGGTCTATTTTGGTGTAAATTTTGGCACTGCAGAGACGGTCAACCAGATTGCCGATGAGGGGGAGGGGGTACCGGTTCTTTTTGGTGACTTTGTTGAGTCCCCAGTAGTTTATGCAGAGTTGGAAGGAGCCGTCCTTCTTCTTTGCAAACAGTATGGGTGCTCCAGCAGCAGAGTTCAAGGGTTGGATGAATCCCTTGCCAAGCATCTTATTGAGGTAGTCCTTGAGGGCACGGAGCTCCACTTTGGACATGTTGTAGACCTTGCTGAATGGGGGGGAGGTACCCTCTTTGAGGTTGATTGTATGGTCGTACAATTGGTGGGGGGGAAGTTCCTTGGCACTACCTTTGGAGAAGACGTCGGCGAATTTGTGGTACTCGGGGGTGACTACTTCGCATAAGATTTGTTCCTCTGTTTTGGGTTCGGCAGGGGTGTCCTCAGCGCGGAGGTGCTCTTCAGGGAGGGCCGGGGATATATGCAGCTGGAAAGCAGGGGTGCCATCCCATAGGATGTGTGCAAAGGGTTTCAGGCCTATAATTTTGATGTCCAAGTCGGCAGGGCCGAGGGAATTCTCGGGCGCGTTGCCAGGAGGGGGTGAAGGGGGTGTTTTGAGGCCCGAGGCTGGGTAGGAGGGGCCCTTGTACCAGTTTTGGGGAATGTTGGGGAGAAAGGGGGGGATGGGGCATGGAGTTGGAGTCTGGGGTGGTCTGGAGTCACTTTTGGGCATCGCGGAGGGCTCCAGTGTGGCCTAGCCCTCTGTGGTATGGAGTTTGAGAGGGATAGTGGCAGCCAGGCTGGCATTGAGCCTGGGAAGGTCATTGTGAGGTCTTCCCAGTTGATATTGGGGTTGACGTTGCATAGCCAGAGTAGTCTTTGAGGACAATCGGGGTTGACTCCGGAAGGGAGATGACCAGGAGGTTCATGGGAAACTGGAGGCCATTTTTAAGATGGAGAGTGTTGGAGTGGGAGTGGGTGATGGGGCCGGAGGTGGCAACGTTCCCGTCAAAGAGCTGGAGTTCCAGAGGTTTTTCAAGGGGGCTGGGGAGTAGCCATAATTGTTTGCTGACAAACATCCCAGTGGCCCCGTTATCAATGAGGGCAGGTAGCGAGTTGGGGAGGCCACCTAATCAGGCATTGATTACGAGGGATTGGGTGGAGATCGAGCAAAGCTGGTGGGGTGTCGGCAGCGGGTACGCGGTGATGCGCTAACTTGCTGCCTAGCTGCCATGCAGGAAACAACTAACAAGACCAGCTAGATAGAGATAGCTAGCAAGTAGTAGTGTTACATGTGTGTGAGAGGAGTCAAGCAAAGTCCCAGAAACTTGGTAAGGAGTCGTGAGGTTGGAGTCGTTAAGGAAGTGATAAGAGATAACGGTGTGGCCATTAGTGTCACTACTGAATCGCAGCAGGTTGAGAGATCTGCAAAGACCCAGAAGGTCATTAAGGAATGTAGGAGGAGTTTAACGGGAATATACGAGTCGCTAGCCATAAGCACTAGCGTTAACAAAGGTGAGACAAGGAGCTGAGTGTGGGAACCGAAGGAGACTGGACTGGGTAAACCCAAATCAGCTGTTAACGAAGCGAGAGCAAGAATGAGATCTTAAGTGTAGTCTGAAGTGGGGACTAGACTCTGGTACAATTCAATGGTGTTTAGCTACTGACAGGGCAGTATTTATAGGCGCGTAAGGAAATAAAAGGGGAAACTGGTAAGAGATAGTAAGTGTAGCGGTCACATGTGATAACACATGTCAGGGGCCGCTATTGAATAGGAAAATTGTAAGTAATACAATCAAATTTGTAAGTAGATCGAGAAAGAAAAATAGTAAGTGAAAATAGTTTTTACGATCGATTGTCGGCTGCCATTCGGGAGCCATAAGGAGGGGGCTGAATTGTCAAAGGTTGGCTCAGTCGATAAGGGAATGGTCAGTAACGGTCGGTGTCGTTAGCGGTCGGTCGGTAGCAGTCACGTGCTGAGGTCACATGTGTGGTTCGACTTGTCGGTGTTGGGCAGCCAGTGCTGACTGGGTCGTATCAGCAGGGTGCTCCAGAGCATCTGTACCCAGGGTGAGGTGGACGGGGATGGGTTCGGATGCAGGTGTGGGTTGCTGGCGGGGGTGGAGCATGAGGTTCTGCCAGTCAATCCGGGGATTGGTTGCGCAGAGCCAGGGGAGTCCCAGAATGAGAGGGGCGGCAGCGTGGAGCTTGGTTACGAGGAACCGGACACCCTGCCACTGGCCATCAGTAAACGTGATGGGTAGCTGTATGGAGTGGGTGATAGCTCCAGAGGATGTGGTACTGCCATCGAAGAGTCGGAGTTGGATGGGGATGGGTAGGCATTGAAGGGGGTGAGGAGTTGATGAGGCCAGGGATTGTCGACGAAGTTGTTGGTAGCACCGCTGTTGATGAGAGTGTTGACGTAGGCAGAGGGGCCATCAAGGGAGGTACTGATGAAGAGGGCCTGTCGGGATCGCCAGGAGAGGTAAGCTGTGGGGGTGTCCGGGGATAAAACCATTGCGTGGAGGTGAGAAGCCATGGTGGAGAAGACGTCGAGGTCTGGTCCACAATTTAGTGTGTCTTTCAGAGCTAAACCGCTGGTTCATTTTCCGTAAATTGATAGTCACAGTCCTCGCCGTTGATGGTCCAGACTGCCCGGCTCATAGTGTGGTGTTTGGGGCAATCGTTGATGAAGTGCCCTTGCTCACCACACAGAATGCATGAACCTTCCTTGCGCCTGTGCTCCTGCACGTTGCTGGGTATGTCAATCCAGGGTCGGTCGAGGTTCTGGACCCGGTTGGCCCATAGAGACTCTTCGTCACTGGAGGTGTCAGTGAGGTCAGGAAGGGGATTGGGTTCATCAGGGGGATCTCCAGGGTGTTGTCGAGGGTGGCAGTGTTGTTTGAAATGGAAAAGTGACCATACTAGGAATTGAACCTAGGACCTCTTGGGTATGCACCCCATATTATGCTCTAACCACTGAGCTATATGGTCTGGTTACACAAGGAGCTAGTAGGTTACATATAAGTACCTTCTAGGCATGAGATGGTTACTACTACTGCCACTAGGGTTCACTGCAGGGACTGGAACACAGGACAGTTTTGTGTAGTTAACTCAGAGCTCTAAGCTGTCAGATGACTTGACCTATCATCATCTAACAGGTGTTGAGCTGAGCAGGGAGGTGGGAGCCTGGGGGTCAGGTTGGTCCAGCAGGTCCCTGGCCAGGGTTGGGGCAAGTAGCAGGGGTGGCACCAGCGGGTAGTCCCACATCTGTCCCCTGAGGCTGCCAGGAAGGGTTCCTTGTGGGGTTTCAACTGCTCCAGGGGGCCATGGACTCGCTCCGATCTTCCCAGTACCACTGATCGACTTGAGTGACAAGTGCCTTGTACCCGTCATAGGTGGTCTGTTTGGAGGCAATGCAGAGGACATCCTTGATATGTTGGGGCAGGGCGTGGCAGAGGGCAAATCAGAGGGCATTGTAGTTCCAACCCGTTTTGTAGGCTTCCCATTCAAACCAGACAATGAAACTAGTAAAGCATTCCTTCGAGCGCATCCGGAGATTGATAAGTGTCTCCTCCACTTCTGCCATAGTGTTGTAGATGTCGAACTTGCTGGAGAACTCCTGGACAAAGGCCTGCCAGTTGGAAAGGACAGGGTTGGTGGAGTCGTACCGGAGTAGGGCAGTGTAATGATCATAAGTGATGCCCTGGAGGTACGAAGCTGCAAATGTGACCATGGAGTTCTCAAGCTGAAAGGTGACTGGTTTGGCCTGGAACATGGTAAGGCACTGTGTAAGGTAGGTGCGCCACTTGCAGGGATTGCGGCCCATGAAGGGTTCCGGTTTCTGTATGTCGAGCTTCCCTTCGCATGCCAGTGCATCGCGGATGTTGTCCAGAGCATTTTGGTTTTGTGTGGGACTGGCATTGTAATAGTAGTAGAAGTTGTTGCCACTGGGCCGTTGGGGGGGGAAGG
>QGOB01001384.1:0-42228 GCA_003313055.1 Termitomyces sp. MG145
GGGGAAATGGGGAATAGGAGGGTAGTATTGATTGGGGGACAGGGATAGGGTTGGGAGTGGGAGAGTTAGGTACAGAATGGATGGGGGGTGGATTGGTCAAGCAACTGGGGAACAAGAAGAGACACAGAACAGAGAGTAGGAATAGAGAGGAAGAGATATGGAACAGTAGATAGAGAAATGGAGGAGAAATACAGAACAGAGATACGAGTCACGGAACAGAAACACGAGGCACAGAGACGAGAGACGAAAAAGAGAAAAGAGAGGCACGAGAATAAAATGAGATTGAGACAGAGACAGAGAATACGGAAATACGGAGAACTATGGTTAATATCAAGACTACCTAACTCGTATGCTACCCTATGGTTTATGTACTACCCTTCCGCTAAGTCCCTGGCAAGGTCCTGGCCTGGGCCCGTAGCATCTGATTGTCCCCTGGTTAGGTCCCGGGGCAGGTTCTCAGCCCCGGGGTTGTGACAGTTGTTGGGGCGTGTTGGTGCAGGCCGCGGCGGTCTTGTGTCGGGCGGGTCAGTGGTTATGGTACGTGGTGGTGGCGTCCGCCGACGCCACAGAAGCAGGTGGCCCAGTGACATGCCGACGGTTCATGGGAGGAATGTTGTGGAATGTTATGTGATGGCTGGGATGCCGGGGGTCTGGATGTGCCCGGTGACAGGGAAGCTTTGGGGTGACATGTCTACCGAGATGCTGGAGTTCGGTGATGCCCGGGGGTTTATCCGGAGATGGCCATGGGTGTTTCTAATGCAGCGTTGTGGGGTTGTTGGTGGCCCCGGAGGTGTGTGGGGGGTGCGGGGGAGGTGTGTGCTGGGGTTGGGGCACCGTAGGAGGGTCCGGAGATGGCGGGGTTGTGACAGTGTTGCAGAGTGCACATGGTTGTTGTATTGGAACTCTGCGTCCGGAAGCAGCTCATTCCAGTTGTCTTGTCATTCACTGCAGAAGATCCAGAGGTACTGTTCTAGCTCCTGGTTGACATGCTCTGTCTAACCATCAGACTGGGGGTGGTATGTGGTAAAGGCCTAAAGCTTGATTCCCAGTAGGTGGTACAGTTCCTGGGTGGATTCTGCAACAAACTGGGGACCTCAATCTGACACAAAGGCATCAGAGAGGCCATGCAGCTTCCAGATGTTCTTGTGGTACAGCAGCACCCAATGTGGAACAGGTGGTAGTGGTGGGGATGAAGTGCGCTCTCTTTCCTACACTGTCCACAACAACTATGATGGCATTGTAGCCATGCGCATCTGGCAGTTCTGAGATAAAGTCCACTGAAACCATGCTCCACCTTTTCTCAGAAATGAGAAGAGGGTGAAGCTTGCCCACCAGCACCTGATGGGAGGGCTTGGTCCTAAGACACATGTTGCAAGTGCTGGTGTAGGCACCTATATAGCACAACATCTGGGGCCACCAGTAGTTACGTGATACCAGCTCCAGAGTCTTCCAGCGCCTCAGGTGTCCTGCAACCTTGGAATCATGATGTTGCTGTACAATCCACCACCTCAGTTCCAAGTCATTTGGCATGTAGATGCATCCCCAGAATGTCAGAATCCCCTGGTCCAGTTGCCACTCCTGACTGTGGATGGAATGAGTCCCTGTCTTTTGACCTGCCTTGCGCATTGCTGCTGCTTTAGCCACCACATCCTTGTGAAGTCCTTCCCAGTTGCCCTTCCATATATCTGCCAGCACAGATACCTCTTCCCCCTGGATTGCCGGACTCTCTAGTGCCAGAATTGCAAACAGCTCCAGCTTGAGCAAGACAATATTGTCATTGTTGCTTGCTCTAGTCCCATGGTCTGCCTAACATGACAATGCATCTGGCTTCCCCATACTCCGACCCAGCCTGTGATAAAGTGTGAAGTCAAAGTTGGCGAGGTAGAGGGACCAATGGGCCTGTTGTCAGTTGAGCTTCTTTGCAGTGCAGAAATACTCTAGATTCTTGTGATCTGTCCAGACCTCAAACTGATGCCTGGCCCCTTCTAGAAAATGATGCCACTCTTCAAAGGAGCAGATGATTGCCAGCATCTCCTTGTCATGGATCTTGTAATTACGTTCTACGGCATTGAGACTTTTGGAGTAGAATGCAATGGGGTGCCACTTCCCATCCTCCTTAGACTGCTGGGAGAGGACAGCTCCAGTGGCAAAGTCTGAGCTGTCCGCCTCTACATGGAATGGCAGGCTGTCATCCAGGGAGATGAGAACAGGTTGGGAGGTCACTGCGCAGTTTCAGAGTCTCAAAGGCTGTCTGTTGAGCATCTGTCCACTGCCAAGGCTAGTCCTTTGAAGTCAGGTCAAAGAGAGAGCAAGCATGATGTGAGAAGTCCTGGATGAACTGCCAGTAGAAGTTGGTGAACCCTAGGAAGGATTGGACCTCCTTCTTGTTCCGGGGTGCTGGCCAGTCTGCCACTCCCACTACCTTCACCGGGTCCATCTCCACTGTTCCATGCAAGATGATGAGTCCAAGGTAGTCCACTTGGGTCTGCTCAAACTCGCACTTCGCTGGTTTGAGGTAGAGCTGGTGTTGGCAGAGGCATTCCAGAACCAAATGTATGATGCGGTGGTGCTCCTCCAGGGTCTTTGTGAAGATGAGGATGTCATCAAGGTACATGCACAGCACTCCTTCTGCAATGAGGTCACAGAAGATGTCATTCATCATGGTCTGGAATGTAGTGGGGCTATTGGTGAGGCCAAAGAACATGACCAGCAGTTTGAACATGTAAGGTGACAATCCATAGGACCATTCCCTCTTCTCTCCTTTCTCCTGTTTCCTTTCCTTTTTCCCCTTTCTTTTCTCTTCTTCTCCCCTTTAGATATTCTCTGTACATATTGTGTCTGTATTTCTGATCACCTGACATTGTTCTCAAGGTCATCTGATCCTTTCCTGGTCATCTGACCCTTTTCTGACCACCTGACTTGCCAGAGTCACCTGATGGACATTACCAATCCATTCTCTGGCAATGTCTGAGTTTTTCATTCTTTTATTCCCACACTCCTTCTTCAGTGGCTTATGTGTACTATATAGTTGATTCCCATGCTTCTGCAGCTTTCTACCATGCAGGCCCAGCTTGAAGAACTCATCTCCTCCATGTGCTCCACTTCCTTAGAGGTCACCCCCAGCCCCTCGGTGCTCTTCCATGCCTCCTCATTGCCAACTCCAGATCATTCTACCTCTGGAGTCCTCCCAGCAGTGACCATCACCCCACTGCCTCCCCCTGCAATGACAATGGTCTCCAAGACCTCATCTGCAATCAAGGCAGCCCCTCCCTCTTCTTTTGATGGAGATCAGGCACAAGGTTGCCAATTACTGACTGCCTGCAAAATTTACATTAGTAATTAAGTGGGTGTTGTTCTACATGAATGCTGGATGTGCAGCCAATTTGGTGCAGGAGATTTTGGAGGACAATGCCAACATGTTCCCTGACTGGGCCACCTTTGAGTCTTGGTTCCTTTCTGAGTTCACGCACTTGGACGTGGCACAATGTGCAGCCCTCACGCTAGAGGGCACCTCCTATCACCAACAGGGCCGCACCCTCGATGTGTATGTGGACAGGTTCAAACAGTTGGTTTGGTGCTTGGGGTTCCCCAGGTCTACACAACTGGTCCTTCGTTTCCTGGGTGGGCTGGACCCATCAACTCATAAGTGGATTGATAGCATAGTAGAAGGACGACTCTGGGATGACAACATAGAAGGCTGGATTGCGACGGCGCATCTGGTAGACCAAAACGCTCATGCAGACCAACAGTTTGAAGCCTTCCACCTCTCTCAGTCACGCCCATTAATGCCACTCCCCCCTCCTGCAAAGCCACCTGCTTGTTGGGCACCTGCCCTGTTACCTGCACCTGCAGCTACTCCAGCTGCATGAGGTCTAGCACCTTGGGTTCCTGCAGCAGCTCAGCCAGCAAAGATCTCCATGGGGGTCCTCATGGACATCAACACTGCTTGGAGGAGGGGAAATGTCCTCACCTCTGCATGCTGCCAATGTGGGAAACTCAGTCACTGGGCCCACAATTGCCCAGAAGAGCTCGATGTCCGCTACCTGTCTGCCAACAAGCAGAATGCACTCATCATGGAGCTCTTGATGACCAAGGATGTGGTAGGCATGCCCTCCCTGGAGGTGGCAGATAGGGTGTCAGAGGTTGAGAAAGAGGATATGCTGGAGGATTTTTAGCATTGCAGTAGATGGGCCATATGCCTCCACTGCTCAGCTCCAACTGTTTTGCAGGTCTTTCTGTAGAATCCCCAAATATAACTCCTGTTGTTGATTCTTTGGTATACAGACCTGTTGAGACCTCCAACAGACGTACTACCCCCTCTTTCTCTGGCACCCGCCAAACCTCACCCTCCTCTCCAAGTATGCATCCCTAGCTAGAAGCGGCAACTTCCACATCAATATGTTGTGGCCTCTATTCCATCCCCTACCTCTCTCTCCCTTGAGGTAGAGCTAGAGACTACCAACACACAGCATACACAGCGTGTCCAGGCTCCGCTGGATAGTGGAGCCACTGGACTCTTCATGGATGCCGCGTTTGTTGAGCAGCATCAGCTGACCACCCAACCACTGACTCGACCCATCCCTGTATACAACATTGTCTCAATGAAGCTGGCTCCATCTGGTGTGCAATGGAGTGCATCCTCCACTATTGCAACCATGCAGAGTGGGCAGTGTTTGCCATTACCAGTCTTGGGAAGCAGGACGTCATTCTAGGTTACATCTGGCTGTGCCTACATAATCTGGATATTGACTAGTCTACAGGGAAAGTCAAAATGAGTCAGTGTCCACGTCAGTGCTCCACATGCATGGAGGAAGCCAGATCAGAGCGTTGTGCCCATGTCCAGGAGCAAGCTGCGGTCCAAGCCTGTCAATGGGGTCCCCTGCCCTACCCTGACCTGAACCTGTTGGACCCTCTTCTCTTAGCATTCCCTTGTAAGGAGGCCCCTCACAAGGATGCTCCAGGACTAAGAGGAGACCCCAAATTGGAACAGGCTAGTGGTAGCAACTTGCAGAAAACTCTGGAGCCTGACACTCCAGATGAAGTCATTGAGGAAGGCAATCAGATCCTGGCAGCCTTACCACCTCAATCACCAGACACTGCTGAGATCCGTGCCAGTCAGACTATGTCGCAGCGTTTGGCAGAGGCCTTCACTTGAAATGTGCAGCCAAAGTCCTTCCGAGATGCTGTACTAGACTACCTCCATGACTTTGAGGATGTAGCTCCTCATCTCTGCCAAGACTCCTCTTGATGGCAATTGCAATTGCTGCCTGCTCTGCTAGAGGAGGTTGCTTCCCTTGTCTCCTCTATCATCCTCTATCAGCATTTCCTCATCCTCAGACTCCACCTAGCACTGTTTAGACCCAGTAACAGGCCCTGTTACCTCCTTGTTGTTGCCCAACTCCAAGTCTACCACAAAGCAACTCTTATGGGTTGCTCCCTTCCTCCTGCACTCTCCCTTGGCACTAGCTCCCTCCTGACACATCAGAAGGCTTAGCATCTTACTGGCTACATCTAGATCCTGCTGTTCCTCCACAAATTTTTTGGCTGCCTTCACCAAGGCAGCATCCTCTGCCTTCTTCTCCTTGTGGTCTCTGCACTGGCCTCTCAACAACTGCCCATGGGCCAAGCAACCCTTGCTTGCTTCATTGCAGCAAAAGCAAGGAAAGGTGCCAATAGGGTACCAGCACCCCTCTGGGTCATTAATGGCCTAGCATCCATTGCACTACTGTTAATGTCAGTGAACTTGACCATTACAAAAGGCTTCAGACTACTCACCACACCCACTCTCTCATAGAAGGCTGCCCTAGCAATGGGAGCCACCAACTTCCTCTCCTTCTTACCAACCCACTCTTCTGCATCCAAACCCATGTCCAGCACCATTGATGGGAGGCACTTCTTCAGCAGCCTCTTCAGCTCCTAGTCACTAAACAATGCAAGAGGCACAAACTTTAAACAAAAATGGTCAGTCTAACAAAAGCTATCAAGGTGGGAAAAAACATTTACCTTGTAATTGCTCTTGTCATTGCTTGGTGGCACCCTTTTGCCTTTACTCTTCACCTTTGTTGGAGTCTGAAAAAGCTATTAGCATTCAACTGTTACTATACTACCTGCATAATAGCTTACCAGTACTTCATCTATGTCATCTTCATTCTTTTTTGCCCTCTCCTTGCCTTTGAACAAAAACTTACCATTGGAATTGTCATTGTCCTCATCCCCAGCTCAGCCCTATGTTTGGGAGTCACTGGAGTTTGCGGTAGCACAGGTGACTCTGCTCCTGCACCACCAGCAACTCCTCCCTACTGGCTCAAGCCCTCCCCACAGTCCTCCCTTGCTCTGCTGCCAGCTAATGCTAAAGAGTCCTTTATCAGGTGCTGGAAGAAAAATTGGTCATTAAAAGAAAGCTCTTTGAATGACTACACAAACCCTTAATGACATCACTAAGTCATTTAGCAACACTGTTAGCACTTACCATCATGGGCACTGCAGTGCTGTCCTCCACTTCCATCTCTCCAGCTAGTAGTGCACCCTTAGCATGGCTATTATTATAACAAAGGCACTATTAACAAACAAAAATGCTTACAAAATGTCAATCAAATGGCCTCATCCAGGCCTCTCCCTTGTACTGGGCATATAATGCCTAACATTCCTCCCTGACCACCTTTTGCTCTGGCCACATAACCCTGCTCCTACCAGCTAGCTCAAACCAGTGCAGGTATGTCAACAAAATCAACATAGCCACTGCCTAAGGGTTGGTTGCAAGGAGAGCATGCCTCATTGCAATCATCTTGGGCACCTTCTCCAAAAAATTCTGTGCCACTACCAAGCAGGCAAAGGTGATTGCATAATCAACAAAGGCAGGTGTTGATATTTGAAGGGATGATATGGTGAAGTCCAACTTTTTGCCATCTTTTATGCACCTCCTGGACCAACACATGGACTAATAATGCATAGACCACCCTTAACAGTCATGAGATCTCAACAGGTTGAATTGACTGCAGACAATCAAAATTTCAGTTAGTGGAAGGAAGATAAGATCCAATCATTGCTGATTGCAGATTACCAATAAACCCAACTTATCTCTGGAGATTCCCAGATGCCAATAAACTCAAACTTCAATCTAATCAAAGATAATAGATAAATTAATGACTTATCCTAAATGGCTTAACAACTTTGCCCTGCCAACCAACCTGACCTTCAGCAAGACTATGGCCAACTAGTCATGTGATTAGCCTTGGCTGCCAGGCACTGTAGATTGAATGTCACAAGATCATACCCACAACTGCATTCAGTTGGCTTCCAATTTTCTATATCTTTATTTTTTATTTCAGCTGCCTAGCAGCCCCTGTTAACACATGCAACCACTATGCTTACTGTTACTTACTGGTTTCTCCTTTTGCTCATCTTACTATACATATAAATACTGTCCTGTCAGTAGCAAAACATCATCAAATCATACTACAGATTGCCTCTCACTTCAGTTCACACTTCAGATTTCTTTCTGACTTTGTCTCACTACCAACTAATTTGGGTTTACCCAGTCAAGTCTCTCTTGCTCTCTCTCTCTCTCTCCCTCTCACTCTCTCACTGTCAAGGCTTAACAATGCCATCAAGCCTAACTCTCATCTCTTTGGTGATATTCAGGCACACTAGTTTTTCTTTCATTAAATGCTAGCACCTATGGCTAGTGACTTGTGCTTTTTGTTAACCTCATTTTATTTAGTTCCACTAATGACCTCTTTGGTCTTCAAGCTTTACAGATCCCCTTGCCACTACAATTAGTAGTGACATTAACAACCACACTCCCCCATTTACATCCACTTCCTAACAGTACTGACAACACCTTACCATAACAAACCCTACTAGTCTTAATGGGCTACTAGGACCTTTGCTGACTCCCCTCACACTATGTAATGTTGCTACTTGCTAGCTCCCCTATCTGGCTGTCCTTGCTTGTTGTTTCCTACATGGCAGCTAGGCAGCAAAGTAATGCATCAGCAGCCTTTGGTAAATTAGCCAGATATTGGATGGAACCTGGCATCCTTGCCATAGCATAGCCACTCATGATCAACAAGTGGTGCAAGCCTGCAAGCTTCTAGCAGTTGGATGAGAATGCACATGTGTTCTCAGTTGTTCTAGGTGGGATAGTACCACCCATTGTAGCCCTGGAGTACAATGGGAATGCCATAGTGTTTCAACCAGTCAACTGGTCATCATCTACATAGAGGAACATGTCCATGTGCAAACTACCTCCAGACCAGTGATAGTCTAGATAGCATATACTATAGGTATACACATGGTCCATCTATATGTGTGGAATGCAATGGGTGCAGAGGTTCCACAGTACCTCCATTTTGCCCAAGTTCTAGGCTTGTGCAGGCTCCACATGGAGCCTGTATAACAGAAATGTGTAGTTACTGATGGCCTGGAAGGCCACCAAACTTTCACAGTTGTAATCTGCCACAGCCTCTGCATAGAGCTGTGGGCAAGCAGCTACAAGAGCAAATGCTCTTATATATGAGGCTCTGGTATTAGCTCCAGCAGGAGCTAGTGTGCAGGCTAGAATATAACCAAAGACAGATCCTTGGTGCACCTATGCAGTGCTGTCAATTGCAATCCCAGATACAAAGTTCTGGGAACTCAGATGACTGTGGTGCAGAAAGTATTGTGTCCACCAGTCAATCTCAAAGTGTTGCTCAGTGGGGACTTGAGTAAGTCCTGCCCCACACATATTATTATCTGCACATCCCAACATGGTAGATGCATGCAATGGGAGGAGGACAGGTAACCAGTTCCTGTCATTCTTTGGGAGGCAACTTTCTATGGCTTCCATGTCAATTTCCAGAACATGATGCATAGTCCTGTCCCTTTGCATTGCATGAGAGAAGAAGGAGATCCTATGGAACTCCCACAGTAAGAGAGCAGCATGAATGTGCTCTCACATCTGAATAGAGGGCCTGCCCTCTGATATCATGCAAATGAGCAATCTTAGTTGCTCTGAGTTTATGAGTACACCTCAAGGTTCCCATGAATAGAATTTTGCATATGCATGGGATGTATAGATCATCCCAGCCATCTCATGTGAGCAAGCAATCTTTGCTTCTTCACCCACATAGACAACATTGGTCATTAGTGACCAATAATAATTAGGGTACAACATGCCTCTAAAATTGTTTTGGTGCTCCCAGCACCCTCAGATATGAATTGTATCTCAGTCATCTGGCAGATAGCTGGGAACAGTATCATTCAAATGCTGGAAGTCCTGGGTGGACTTCTGCACATTATACACTAAGCATTGCTTGACCTTAGTGTTGTGAGACTTCTTTAATTGATGCATCTGTGCATCATCATCAGGCTCAATCTCCTGATAAATTCTTGATGGATCTTCATCCTCTGATCCATCATCATCACTCCCCTCCCCAGTCAGTTCCTGGACAAAGAACTTTTCATCACTTGCCTCACAATGCATCACTGTTATGGGATGCTTGGGGTACTTTTTGGGGAAGGTATATGTTTGAGGTCGTTCAACCTCAATAGCACTGGCATTGGCCCCTTTGGGCATGTTCCTTGGGAAGTGCACTGGTACAGCAAGAGCAGCTGGTTTGCTGCTCTTTGCTGCACTAGCCACACTGGGTCTAGACAACGGCAGCATTACTATGCTGCCCAACAGAATCTGCATTAGGCCTCACTGGGCCTGTGAGGATGATTGGGACTGGGTTTGCTGACCCACATGGGATGATCTCTGAGGCATGGATTTAATTGAAAAGGTGTGCAAACTAGTGAAAAAGAACTGTGAGCAAGGGCTGGAAAACATTCTATCTTCATCTTCAAAACTTCCTCTCTGCTAAATGAAGAATCCTCCTCTGAAACTTCTTTCCTTTAATGACTATCTCAACATTCCTATGCCCATGCACCAGAAAGCCTTGACAAAATTCCTAGCATCAAACTATGACCTTGGAATCAAAAGGCTCTGACATATTGATAGATATTGTCCACAGGTTGTCCGAAGAGAATGGGGGCTATGTCACTTTTGTATAGTGGATGTTGAAGATGAGGTACATGCACTACTTTATTTCTTCCTAGGTAATGTGTAATGACCCTATACTTTTCATTGCTCTTTTCCTCTCAGATTTCTTGTATTACTGATCTAGCTATAAAATATTTCTTATCTGAACAGACAACTTTTTGCAGTTCCTACATATCAGTATAGGGTTCCTCACAGCATTCAAAAGGGGGAAATGTCTGTAGCATACTTACAAGACCAAGTGTATGTAGTATGGACCCCCTCGTCGTTCATGCATGGACCTCCCCAGGTAATTCCACCGACGTGTGAATTGATTTGTCAGGGTCTGATGTCAGAGTGAAGGCAGAGTGTTAGTTTCTATGTAATAACCACATAAAATTGCTGAATAAGTAAAATCCCCGTCTTATACGACTATGAAATTTTGCTCGACCTACTACTGCTGGGTTGAGTCAGACCTTGACATATCTCGATATCCGAAGTTACAAAAAGAATTTACCCTCCCTCTAAACTTGAGCTTGAAGGAATGTTTCGTCCCTTTCATGATGCATCTGTCACCGATTCACTGATCCGCGGAGTAGAAGACTGTCTAGCAGAACTTGGATTGATGATGAGATGACCAAGCACTGATCAAGGGTAGGACTTTAGCTTTTTGGGCATTCTTTTGCTACCGCCACATCATGGAAAGCATTGTAAAATGGACAGCAGGACCATGCTGTGAGTTTTGTTAGGTCAGTTCCTTGGATCGACGACTCTATCTCTCGTTTTTTTATCAGACAGTGGGCTGCCTCTGAATCAAACCGAGCTTTACAACTTAGGTTGCAATCTCCAAATCAATCCTGTTCTTGTAAAGACAAACATGAGAACAAACTTTAGTCTTGTACCTGGTATTCTCTCTTTTCTTCTAGCTTCTTGGATATGGAAATCTTACAACATGGGTAAACTTTGAGTTCTCATAGTTCAGATCTTGAATGAGGAAACGTCGTCAATACGGTATCCTAGAAACTAACAGCACACATACCATCTAACAGTGGGAGGAGTTCTGAGTTCAGAGGAGAACTTGATATGTTAGAAACACATGAACTGTCAAGTACTCTAGAAGACAGAAAGGACTGGCTCAGGAAAAGTCAGGACATTGGACTACATGGAAATAGATTGGATGAATCAGTTCCTAGCATGTTTCAAACATCTAGAACAAGTACATTTATGTCTTTCCAGGAACATGAATGTTTTCATGGAAGTATCAGAACTCCAGAATGTGGTAACTCTAGGACTTGTTAGGCAAGTCCCAGAAAAATGTGAACTTGGGGAATATGAAGAGATAGGTTGGATGAGCAGAACACCAGGTCCTGGGCAGTAGCAAACAGCAGGAGAGACTGATGTTATGTCATTCATCAAGAACATGAATGTTTCATGGAAATAACAACATACTTCATGAGTCTATCATGTTCTATGCAGGAAGGGGTTATCAATGGACTTATTGGTAACAGAACATGGTGGCTGGATGGAAAAATGGGCGATGTTTCAAGGGAATTCAGTAAAAAAGGGAATACCATACTATAGTTATAGATTTCTCAAGTCACATGGAAAGATGGTCTGAGCACTCAAGAGAACAGTATAAATAGGGTAGAAATAGGCTAGAGCTGACAGGTAATTAGTTAATAAAGGCTTGGTGGTTCCTAGGGAGTGAATAACTTAGGCTGGATTTCATTAAGAAACGTCTACTTTAGTTTTCAGACTATAAGTCAGGAAATGCTTAGATAATATAAATACAACTGCAGTTCATTTTGAATCATTGAGTGTGATTAACTTGTTATAAATGGAAAAGTGACCATACCAGGAATTGAACCTGGGACCTCTTAGGTATGCGCCCCATATTATGCTCTAACCACTGAGCTATATGGTCTGGTTACACAAGGAGCTAGTAGGTTACATATAAGTACCTTCTAGGCATGAGATGGTTACTACTACTGCCACTAGGGTTCACTGCAGGAACTGGAACACAGGACAGTTTTGTGTAGTTAACTCAGAGCTCTAAGCTGTCAGATGACTTGACCTGTCATCATCTAACATAACTACCAAGCCCCAGGACTACACTATTTTGCTTTAGCCAAGTACTACACTGTACTCCATATCTGGGCTTTCTTTGACCTCTGGAAACTTTTCTGAACACTTATTTGCCTCCTTTTTGGGAGCTCTGGAGTGTTAGAAAGATTGGAGGAGCTCTAGTGCACACCCTACATTAGTGGCTTAGGATGGAGGCCTCTGCATAATCCAGAATTAGACTCAGGTCTATTTTTCTGTTTGATCAAGCTTGACCATGACTATGGCTATCCCACCATATTCACTCATCTGCATGGCTATCATGGCCATATCCACTCTTTTTCTTTGCTCATCATCCTGTTCTCTGGCATGGCTGTCCAACTCTTTAACATGCAAAGCATTCAGCTTTATTCACCCTTAAATCTTCTCTTCCATCACCAGCCTATCTCAATCCAGCACCTCATCTTTTTTTTTGAGGGGGGGAGGGACTAGGATGGAATCTGGGATATCATTTTGAAGGGGTGCATAGGAGAGGAGGTGGAATGACTATGGAGTGAGCAATGTACCAACATAGTGAACAAGGAGGAACACAATGAGTGAGCCCTTACAGAATATTTTTTTTTTCTCTTTCTGCTAAGATTGTTGAACCCATTGATACAATCTGAAGGGGTGTGTGTAATGGATCGATGCCATAGAGTATGTCACACCTGTCACAGTAGCTAGTTTCATCCTTATTGCCATCCATACACTGTGTAATTGCCACTTTTTGCTATAGAATTAGGTCATATGCACTTTGGACTAAGGATTCAGCTCACCCAGTAACCCTGTTACACACTAGAACCAACAGAGAGCACTATGTCTCAGAACCCACCACTATTTCTGCTATCCACAGACAAAAAATTTGATGGCTCCAACTGTGTGCCTTTCAAAATGACCATTATGGAGGTGGCTCATGATCAGGGCTTGCTTGGCTACTTGATGGGCAAGATTGCTAATTCCATTACATCCTTTGCTGAGGGTAAGAGCAACATTCTTACTGGTTTGACAACTTGGTAGGGGGCAGCTAACCCTACTCTAGATGAGTGGGCTCAGCATGATGCATATGCAAGGAGCATGGTGATGCTGAATGTAGTGAATCCAATTGGTGATGGCATCAAGATGACTGGATCAGCGGCAGATGCCTGGGCCTCCTTCATTGCCATGTATGATGCAAAGATTGACCTAAGATTACTTTATGCCAAGGAGGAGTTAGCAGTGGTCAAGTACACTGATGGCATGAGCATTGAGGCCCATTTGAAGGCTATGCACACTGCCTGGGCCAAGGCAAATGACCAAGGAGCAGGCATTGATGACAGGCATTTCATGCATTCATTATCGAATCAATGCCAACTTTATGGGCAGCTATTACTGGTTCCATATTATAGGAGGACATGTCTGCCAAGATCATTGTCTGACTCATAACTCATGCACTGCTGCTTTATGAATCTTCTGCAGTGGCCTTAGCAAAGTCCACACAGGCATTGGCTACCCAGACTGCTCATCAGGGATGCTGTATGCTCAAATCTAAACTGCAGATGCACAGGTAACACCATGGACAAATGCTACCAAAAAGGCAGGGGCCTTGAGGGGCAGTACTCTGACTGGTGGAAGAGGAACAAGGGTGGGTCAGCACAGTCAAGCCAGACAATGAGTACAAATGCAAGCAGTGATGTCACAATGTCCCCCCAAGCCAACTCTGTAGTGGTGTCAGCTGACAATGCCACCATCCCTTGATGCCTTGCCTTTTCAACTCTGACAGGTGCCAGTGGTGGTGTGGTGTGGACCACATATGCTGACACCACTGCTAGTAGGCACTTCTTCACCAATTGCAACAACTTCATGACTTATCATGAGCTGGATTGCAATAACAGAGTTGGGATGTTGGCAAAGGGCACTTTCCAGATACTGGAATGTGAGCATATTAGAAAATGAGTTAGACATGGTGGGAAGCTCATTGAGCTGACTTTTGAAGATGCACTCATGCCCCAATCTTGGGCACAACCTTATTTCTATTGGCTCACTTGTGAGAAAAGGTGTGCAATTGAGTATTGATAGGGATGGAGCAACACTGTGGGCTCCAGATAGAAGGTCTTTCCTGACTTGTGCCATGTCCAGCACAATGTTCACAGTCAAATTCATCACTCCTCCACCTACCACACTGGCCACACAATCCTTGCACCATCCAGTTGACCTTGAGATGTAGCACTGCTGATTGGGCCACATTAAGGAGAGTACCATCTATGAGATGGTTTGCCAAGGCACTGTTGAAGGCTTGCAGGTCACAAAGATGTCCACTAGTGGCTGGTGTGAGGACTGCATCATGAGGAAGTAGGCTCAGCAACCTTTTGATGCTAAGGTGGACTCTGAGACAAAGCCATACAACAGAGTAGCATTTGATTTGTGGGGGCCTGCTCATATCCAGACAACAAACAACAAGGTTTTCATGCTAGTTGCTACAGACCAGGCTGGGATGGAGTGCATGGCATGGGTACCTATCTATCAAATCCAAAGAAGCAACTGTGGAGTGCCTAGAAGCTTTTGATGTCTGAGTAGAGACACAACTTGGGCTACATGTAAAGTGTGTTTGAACAGATGGAGGGAGGGAGTTTGTCAATGACCTCTGGGAGTCCTACTGTGTGAGGCACAGTATTCAACATGAGACTACTCCACCACACTTGTTATCTGCCATTGGTGTTGTGGAGTGCAGAAATTGTACCATTCTTGACCTTGGCCAAAGCATGCTGAGTGACTCTCAGCTGTTGGCACACTACTGGGGCAAAGCCACATCTACAGCAGTGCATGTCTTTAATCTCATCCCTAGCTCACATCATCCAGGTAGATCCCCTTTTGAAATTTGCACTGGTCAGAAGTCTGATGAGCCCTTGGAGTGTACTGCATATGCCAAGGTCCCCAGGACAAAGGGTGGTAGGATGCTTGATCCCTGATTGATCAAGTGTGTGCTGATAGGGTATCTGGAAAGGAGGACTACAAGCTGCTGGAGCAGTCCATAGGGCAAGTTTTTAGGTCATGCAATGTTATTTTTGAGGAAGGGCAGGGTCACAGGACATTACTCAAGGATTGTGGTGGCCCAGCCACAGATTTGCTTGAGGTCTTCAACATTCTGGTAGATAGTGCAACTGAGGATGGAAGTGATGAGGCTGAAGTGGGCACACAACTCTCTGACAGCACTGCAGGTGTGGACTCCTTGCCAGAGCTTATCTCTGTGCTGACAGTGCAGCCAGCTATACCAGTGACTAGACATGAACCATGCTGCTCTGCTCAGCTAGTGTCAATGACTGCACCAACTATACCAGTGATGGCTGTTGAGGACTCATTCAACCTCTCTAACCTCACAGATTTGGATGACAATGACATAGCTGATATTCCTGGTGCACTGGCAACCCTTTCCCAGGGTGCTGATAAGGACACCTGGGTTCCCAAGTCATATTCAGAGGCCCTGGTCTCTGGCAGGCACTCATGGACCAGGAGATGGACAGGATGCAAGAGAGTGGTCTTATAATATGAACCTAGAGTTGTCCATGGCACAGCTGTGGGATTATGTGTTCAACCAGCCCCCAACTCCACACCCAATGTACAAACCATGTGTACATTGTGCCTGGATTAGCAACAATCACTTTGCATGCTCATTCATAAAGAGGACCCTCTCAATGTCAGAACAGAAATTGTGCACAGAAGAGTGGGATCCTGTAAGGTTGTGGAAGTATTTCAAGAATAGGCATGGCAGCACTGTACTGGTGCAGCAAATATGCTTCCTTCAAGAAGCCCTTACAACAAAGTGTACTCCCTTGGAATCCCTCACAAAGACTGCTGATGGGATCCTCAATAAGATTAATTATGCATTTGAGGCTGGTGACATCACAAAAGAGCTCCTCCAATCAATTGTGATTTTATCTTCCCTCTACAATAGATCTTACACCCACATCCAATCCATTATCTTGCACAATCTCACTGCTGCTGCTGACATGACAAGATATTGTCCTGCCCAGATTCATCAATTCTTGGAGGGAGAGCAGACTTTAATAGATGTGGACAAATCTACAGCACCTTCTGTCACTGTGACCATCCTGGCAGCAAGGATTTCTAAGTTTGACAGACTTATTTGCAGTGGCTATAAGGTCCAGGGTTACCCAAGCTTCACAGGCCACACCCTCCCATGGTGTATCCTAGAAGGTGGGAGTATGGAGGGGAGACAATAGAGGAGTCAAGAGCAGCACAGGTTGCAAAGTTCATCACACAGCATAAAGCAAAAGGCAAGAAACTAGCAACTCAGAAACTGACAATCACACCAACTGGAGGATCAGCCTTTATTGTGGAAGGTGATTCTAATGTCTTAGCACCATATGTAGCAATGCAGAGTGGAACCACCCAGACTGCAGTCAAGCCAGAATTTGCAGGCCTGGCTGCAGACACACTACCCAGTGCTAGGTCCATTGCAGAAGTTGAGATGATGGAATTTGACAATCTGATTGTGGTTGAGGAGGAGCTACAGGCAGGAATAGATTGGGACAGCAATTCCAACCACACTCAGGTTGAGACTGCACTCACCACAATATCTTATGATTCTCTCCTATTTTTCCTCAATTCTGGTGCAACTGTTCATATTTTTCCCAACTTGTGGGAGGAATGTATTGGACATGAGGCAACAAGGAGGCTCAAGAAGATTTGGGTAGACCTGGCTGGACAATCAGCAGTATCTTCACATACTGGAAACATCTATGTTATGAATATTGTGGATGACTTTACCAATAAACCATGGTCTATCCCACTGAAGTCAAAAGATGAAGGATTTGGTGAACTCTGAGCCTGGATCCTTGCTTGTGAGAATGGGACAGGTGAAAAATTGAAGATCCTACATACCAGAAATGATGGAGAATTCAATGGCAGGGAGCATAAGGCATGGTTACGAGTCAAAAGGAATTATACTCAAAGTAGGTGCACCACACACCTCTGCCCACATTGGGCAAGTTGAGTGCATGCACCGCACCTTGATGGGGAAAGCTTGCTCAATATGCTTAGCTGCCAAATGCCCGCCATTTATGTGGGACAAATTCTATCTCACAGCGACCCATCTCCATGGAAAAACCAAAATGTCTACTATTAAAAATGTGACACCAGATGAGTTATGGTATGGTACTAAACCTGACTACTCATATATTTGGGAAATAGGCTGTAAGGTATTTGTCCAAACCTGGGACGACACTATCCAAAAGTAAATGCCCATTCAATAGAATGCATCCTCATTGGTTATGATCCAAACTCTAAAGCATATCAATGTTATGAAAGATCAACAAAAAAGGTCTATAGCTCTTACCATGTTTGCTTCATAGAGTCACAATGGTGATCCAACAACCGATGATTCACCAACCCAGGCAATACCGTTACTATCAGCCCCTACAAATAAGTTGCATCTAGATCTCCACCAACCCAGGCAATACCATTACTATCAGCCCCTACAGATAGGTTGCATCTGGGGGATATGCTTGGTATATACTTATTATACAGTAGATTGGATACTTGCAGAATCCATGATTATTTAGATTCAGCTTGATATGCTGAGTTTATTCAGGTATTCTGGGAGAGTGAGATGCATTGATGATACATCGTGAATGAACCCAGCCTTATCTGTCACGGTCGGTGTCCTATGTCTAGTCAGAGGGTTTGTAAATACGAGTACTCAAAGCTGAAACAAAGAATGTCACGACAATAATATAAACGAAATATCACGACAATAATATGGACGAAATATCACGACAACCATTGAAATGTCATGACAGTATGGATGAAAAAAGTATCAAAAAGGGGGTGAAGGATTTTTTCGGACTGCAATGCTACTTGGCAAGTCAGTGATGCCAAAAGATTATGACAAATTCTAGTACATACTTATCTGATGGCCATTAGTAGGCATAGCAGGCTGCACCAGTTTTACAATCATAGTCCGAGTTGCAAGTGACATCTTTCTCAGTCCAGCACCAGACATTTGCATTGTCGGTCCACTTCCAGCAGGAGTGAGGATACAGAGTTGTCCCACAGTAGGCCTGCTCACGGAGACGTCTGGGAGCAAGGCTAGTAAAATCAGTAGACGTTGAAGGAGAAGGGTTGGTCCACCTACGCAATGTCAGCTGTGTCCTCACGCTTGACGATGTTGACAGCAGGGCTTCCGACAACGGACTGAGTGAAGCCGAAGACAAGGATGCAAGTGAGGAACTTAAGTTGCATGGTTGGACATCAAGTTGAAAGTGATGGTTGAAAGTCGAGCTCAGTCCTCAACTTAAATACGAATGGGTAAGCTCCTTCGGTACAGTCGACGCACTCCACCGCATCATTTGGGGGACATTGATCAGGTTTGAATGAGGGAATGATTTATGCCGCCGGCAAGCCACAATAAGGTTAGAGGCGAGGGGAAAGTATGTCTTATATTCTACCCCTATTATTTGTGTCAATATTCATTCTGATGACAGACCTTTCCTCGGAGATTTGGTGTGGCGTGTGAGGGGCTCGGTCACATCGCAGAGTATTCCAGGCCGGTCGTCGAATCGAGAGATGTGCTTTGCAAGAGAGACGTTCTCGGGGTCCTGCGTTGAATTGCTGTGTTTTGCTGGTCTCTGGCAAATGCGGGTGCTGTCCGTGGCTTCCCATGGTGCGGGATTCCTAGCCTAGCCAAGTTCGGATGTATGGTTAGTTCCTTCGTTTTCAACCTTGGTTCGGTTTGTGATTCTTGAATTACAGTTGGATCATGCGCCAGTGTGCCCTTGGGCTAGAGGGGAGGGACAATCTGTACTATGGGTATGGGATATCTTCGATGGTGATCCTACCGTGTGAACCCAAAAGTAGGTGGAAATTCTTGTCAGAGAACCCAATTTCCACTGAATGGGGAATGAGAAGTCGAAACAAGGAGTGCAGAACAATGATCGGAACAATCTGACCATCCAAACAATCAAGCTTTCATGGTTTCTTCTACGTTTCCTCTTTGTATAGGAGCTCTGTTGATGAGACATCCAGAACGGTCTGACTATCCAAAAGGCAACGGCTCAGTAAAGTAAGTCCACAGAATGAAGGAGGCATGGGATGAATGTGGCACGCATTTAGAGCTGTATGACACGGCCACCCTGACTTTGAGCATCTTAGTCTATCTTCTCACATTCTCGCTTATTCGTGCATTCTCGCTCGCATTACATTCACTTTAGATATCCTTACTTTGTCTCCTACCTCGCCTTCGTGTCTCCATGTCAGCTACGGCTTCCTCTCTTCACTCCCTCTCGGGTGATACCTCTACCACTCCAGTCTCTTCGCTTCGTCATCCCCACACTTGCTCTCAGCATGAATCTCCTCTAGTTCTCACGAGTCTGACCTCCGCCATTTCCTCTCGCTGTGGTTGTAAGGATACGTCTTCTAGGGCTCCAGTCCTTGATGAAGTGACCAAAGAGGACGAGGGGGTTGACTTCAATTACGACTATGATGATCGTAACTCAAGCGATCCTCTCACAGGCGCCCCTGGGGAGGACACATCACAACCAACTGCCCCTTCGGTTCCGATTCCGCCCCGGAACTTTGTCCCAACCCCAATTCCCATGCAAGTGGCTTCTGCCCCGAGAAACCAGCTCTTCAGGCCCCTCTGCCGAACCCATCCGCTTCATACCTTACTCGCCAGTGCACGTGCCCCCAGGGATTCCCACAACCCCTGCGCGCCGAACACCAAACTGCAAAGCGCCCTGTCCGTGGCACCCGAGCACATCCAACAGTCCTTAATACGGATAATCTCCTGAGTAGCGCACACCTGCCAGGGCTCAGCTCTCTATCTCCTGAGGCTGCTTGACTTCCACCACGTGCCACTCCTCACACCTCCCACAATACCTCCACCTCTTGTGCTGGCTGCACTCTTGATCTGACTGCTGCCTGCCCACTACTAGGTGCTTCACCTGCCATTGCAGTGGAGCTCAACCCCAATGTCTTACCCATTCCCACATGCAATCGGTGAGTATTCAATGTAGGATGGACAGTGTATGTTCCTTTGGACTTGCTCACCAATGCAGCATGTCATTGTGCCACTTCTGCTCTGAATTGTCATGGCAATATGCCTTGTCACTCTCCACCTCTGGCAAACTTCAGATAGCTGGGGCAAAATTTGACCTGAGTAAAGAGAATGACTTGGATGTGCTAGAATTCCTCCAGGCCTCCAAAATGCTGGTCTCAGTGATTTGCCACTGTCTCAAGGCAGGCCCTGAGTGGGAAATAGGTGCTACAGCCAATGCCATTGCCATTGCATCCCACAAACACTACTATTGCATCCAACTGCATCTGGACTTTGGAGAAAATTTTAGGGCTTATCTTGTCTACAATATCCACATTCATCATGCATATCTTTGACACAATGGTGACATTTGGGTCGAGAACTGGCATGAGAAAGTCTTTGACAAGAAATTTCAGCTGTACCAATCCAATCTCATGCACAAGCTCATGGGCCAACCTGCTTTCTGTCTATTTGGTGAGATTGCATCACACTTGGCCTCCCTGAGTGCAAGTTCTTCCTTTCAATCCTCCAGTTCCTCCTTTTGATCCTCCTCCAGAAAAATAGCTTTGTCTGGATTGTCTTCTTGTTGCAACTCAAACTCAAAAGGCCTATGTTGGGCGCCATACAACACAGACTCCAGGAACTGCAAGGGTGTCCAGCAGAAGATCTGCTGCATGGTCTGTGGTGGGGATGACCATTGTTTCACCTCCTGCATGTGTGAGGAGTGTCTCCTTCAGTGAGTCAACAACAAGCTTGTCAATGCCAAAGGAAGTTCCTTCTACTATGGTTTCAACAGCCCTCAATCTTGCCACACTGCCAATTGTCCTCACCATCATGTCTGCTCCCTTTGTGGAGAGACCATGCACTCTGCACAGGACTGCCCTGCATGAGTTATTCTTTCCAGTGACTACACTTCTTAGGCATTGGTGTTGAGCCTCCATTCTAGCAGCAGCAGGTGCTGCAGATTATTTTGCTCCTGTTCTTCATGGTTTACAGCATGGTTTTTCCCTAGGTTCACTTACTTGCTCCTTCACATTACCTCTGCCTAATTACTTGTACAGGTCTCAAGGACTTTACTTTATCTTGTACCTGCTCTCCTCCTAATTACTACTACTCCTGAACATCACACATTTGTTATTTCCAAATACAATATAGAGTGTGAGCTTGGAAGGGTCTGCAAAAGATACCCTCCCAAATTAATTGAATATCTTTTTGGTTTCTTCAGAACTGCACCTCTGGACATCATTGAACGGATGCCAGGTAAACTATGCATTATGGTGCATCACTCGCATCCCCAGGATAATGCACTCATCTCATCAGTGAATTCCCAAATTGATACAAAGCAGTTCCAGTGTGACTAGCAAACCTTTTATGCATGCTGGCTACTCATTGCAGATGCACCTCTGGAGACAGATCATGGTTTTTGACATGGACTTGGCTTTCCGCAACATCCCTACAGACCCCACTCAGCGCTTGTTTATGGCCTTATCCAGAGAGGGCAAGGTTGTACTGGATGTGTAAGGGGACATCCCTTCTTGAGCCCATTCCCTCTTGTCTCCTTTCTCCTGTTTCCTTTCCTTTTTCCCCTTCCTTTTCTCTTCTTCTCTCCTTTAGATATTCTCTGTACATATTGTGTCTGCATTTCTGATCACCTGACATTGTTCTCAAGGTCATCTGATCTCTTCCTGGTCATCTGACCCTTTTCTGACCACCTGACTTGCCAGAGTCACCTGATGGACATTACCAATCCATTCTCTGGCAATGTCCGAGTTTTTCATCTTTTATTCCCACACTCCTTTTTCAGTGGCTTATGTGTACTATACAGTTGATTCCCATGCTTCTGAGGCCCCAGAAGCATCCACATCCTGGCATAGGGACTTTTCAGACTTATTCTCTTTGAATATCCCTCTGCCAGGTGAGTAGCTAGCCCTATACACTGTAGCCACTTGCTAATACATCTTTGGATATCCCTCTGCCAGTTGTGTGACTTCCACAGCTCTCTGAGGTCACCCTTACAGCAGAATAAGTCTCTCTTAACTGGTCTGGGTTCACCCAAGCAGTTGTGCTCCCCTGTCTGCCTCCTTTCTGCCTCCAGGGCCCCACTCCTGCCTGCTAGCTCCCCCACCAGTCCTTTTGTAGTCCCTTCTCTACCATGCCTGCCACCCCAGCCTCAGACCTTTCTCCTGCCCCAGGCACCCCTGTCCCTGCTCAGGATGATGCCTATGCTTGGTTACAGGCTGTAGAACAGGGCTTTTCCACCTCCAACACCACTTCTCTCACCAGCTCTCTACCATGCAGGCTCAGCTCGAAGAACTCCTTTCCTCCATGCACTCCACTTCACTAGGGGTCACCTCTAGCCCTGCTGTCATCTCCAACACCCCCCTATTGCCGACTCCAGACCATCCCCCTGCTGGAGTCCTCCCTGCAGCGGCCGTCACCCCGCTGCCTCCTGTTGTGACAATGATTGTCTCCAAGCCCTCGTCCACAATCAAGGCCGCCCCTCCTCCCTCTTTCGATGGAGACCGAGCTCAAGGACGTCAATTCCTGACTGCCTGCAAGCTGTATATTAGCTTGCATGCCTCCTCCTTCAGCGATCCAACGTGGACGATCAAGTGGGTGTTATCCTATATGAATGCTGGGCACGCGGACGATTTGGTGCAGGAGATTCTGGAGGACGACGCAAACATGTTTCCGGACTGGGCTGCATTTGAGTCTTGGTTCCTCTCTGAGTTCACACACCCCAACAAGGCACAAAGTGCTGCCCTCATGCTAGAGGGCACCTCTTATCACCAGCAGAGCCATATCCTTGACACCTATATTGACAGGTTCAAGCAGCTGGTTCGTCGTTCGGGGTTCCCCAGGTCCACACAGCTGGTTCTTTGCTTCCGGCGTGGGCTCAAACCATCAATCTGTAAATGGATTGACGGCATGGTAGATGGACGCCCTGGGGATGAGGACATAGAGGGCTGGATTGCAATGGTGCGTCTGGTGGATCGGAATGCCCATGCTGACCGACAGTTTGAGACATTCCATGCCTTTTGGTCATGCCTCCAAGTGCCGCCCCCTTTCCCTGCTAAACCTCCTGCTCGCTGGGCACCAGCCTCACTCACGGTTCCTGCAGCTGCCCCCGCCCTACAAGGGCCGGCACCCTGGGCTCCCGCAGCAATGCCAACAGCAAAGATCTCCATGAGAGTGCCCATGGACATTAACACTGCTAGAAGGAAGAGCAGAGTCCCTCCTTCTGTGTGCTGCTGTTGTGGGAAGCCTGGGCACTGGGCTCGCAGCTGTCTGGAAGGGCTTGATGTGCGCTATCTGTCAGCTGATGAATGGGACGTGCTCATTATGGAGCTCCTGGCTGTGAAGGATGCTGCAGGCATACCTTCCCCTGAGGTAATGGATAAGATGTCAGAGGATGGAGAGTTGCAGTGGATGGACCATATGCCTCCACTGCCTAGCTCTAACTGCTTTGCATGTTTGCCTGTAGAATCTTTTAATACAGTTCCTTCTCTTGATTCTTCTACATGCAAACCGGTTGAGACCTCCGCAGCCATACCTTGAGACTGTGGACTAGGTGAAGTTTACCATTTTTCTTCAAGACACAGAACCAGCGGGACCAGTAAGCGGAGTTTGAGGGTTCGTAAACGCCTGCTTGGATCTTGCTACAGATGATTTTGCAGATCTCCTTTTTGAGGCCTGGCGGTATCGGTGTGTGACAGAGTGTATCCTCCACTATTGCAACCATGCAGAACGGGCAGTGTTTGCTATCACTAGTCTAGGGAAGCAGGATATCATCCTAGGCTACACCTGGCTGCGCCTGCATAACCCGGATATTGACTGGTCTACTGGGAAAGTCAAAATGAGTCTATGTCCACATCAATGCTCTACCTGTGCAGAGGAAGCCCGATCAGAACGTCGTGCCCATGCCCGAGAGAGAGCCTCATTCCAAGCCTGCCAATGGGGTCCCCTGCCCTACCCTAATCTAGACCTGTTGGACCCTCCTCCCTTAGCATTCCCTTGTAAGGAGGCCCCTCACAAGGATGCTTATAGGGATAGAGGAGACCCCAAACTGGAACAGGCTAGCAGTAGCAGCCTAACAGGAACCCCAGAGCCTGACACTCCTGACAAAGTCATTGAGGAGGGTGACCGGATCCTCGCCACCTTGCCACCCCAATCATTGGACGTTGCAGAGGTCCATGCCAGTCAGACCATGTTGCAGCGTCTGGCAGAGGCCTTCACCCAGAACATGCAACCAAAGTCCTTCCGAGATGCCGTACCGGACTACCTTCATGACTTTGAAGACATGTTCTCCAAGACCTCCTTTGACTCCTTCCCAGAGCGCAAGCAGTGGGATCATGCCATAGAGTTAGTTCCTGATGCAGAGCCCTCAAACTGCAAGGTCTACTCACTTGTGCCAAAGGAGCAGGATGAGCTGGATGCCTTCCTCCAGGAGAACCTCGAGTCTGGTAGAATTTGCCCTTCCGAGTCACCCATGGCCTCCCCCATCTTCTTCATCAAAAAGAAGGATGGCTCCCTCTGACTGGTGCAGGACTATCATGTGCTGAACGCCCTCACTGTCAAGAATTGCTACCCTCTCCCCCTCATCTCCGAGCTTGTCAATAACCTCCAAGATGCACGGTATTTCACCAAGTTAGATGTCTGCTGAGGCTATAACAACGTGCACATCAAGGAAGGAGATGAGTGGAAGGCTGCATTTCAGACAAATTGAGGGCTGTTTGAACTGCTGGTCATGTTCTTCGGCCTCACCAATAGCCCAGCTACATTCCAGACCATGATGAATGACATCTTCCATGACCTCATTGCAGAAGAAGTGGTGTGCAGGTACCTTGATGACATCCTCATCTTTACCAAGACCCAAGAGGAGCATTGCAGCATTGTATGCTTGGTTCTGGAATGACTCCGCCAACACCAGCTCTATCTCCAACCTGAGAAGTGCGAGTTTGAGCAGACCTAAGTGGAATACCTTGGACTCATCATCTCGCACGGAACAGCAGAGATGGACCCAGTGAAGGTAGCTGAAATAGCAGACTGGCCAGCACCTCAGAACAAGAAGGAGGTCCAATTTTTCCTGGGGTTCACCAACTTCTACGGCGGTTCATCCAGAACTTCTCTCATCATGCCCGCCCTCCTTTTAACCTGACTTCAAAGGACCAGCCTTGGCAGTGGACAGACGCTCAGCAAACAGCCTTCGAGACTCTGAAGTGTGCAGTGACCTCCCAACCAGTTCTCATCTCCCCGGATGACAGCCTGCCATTCCGTGTAGAGGCGGACAGCTCAGACTTTGCCACTGGAGCTGTCCTCTCCCAGCAGTCTAAGGAGGATGGGAAATGGCACCCCATTGTGTTCTATTCCAAGAGTCTCAACGCTGTGGAGCGTAACTACAAGATCCATGACAAGGAGATGCTGGCAATCATCCATTCCTTTGAAGAGTGGCATCATTTCTTAGAAGGGGCTCGGCATCAGTTTGAGGTCTGGATGAACCACAAGAACCTAGAGTACTTCCGCGCACCACAAAAAAGCTCAACCAAGGACAGGTCTGCTGGTCCCTCTACCTGGCAAACTTTGACTTCACACTTCATCACAGGCCAGGTTGGAGTATGGGTAAGCCAGATGCATTGTTGCATCGGGCAGACCATGGGACTGGAGCAGGAGACAACAACAATATTGTCCTGCTTAGGCCAGAGCTGTTTGCAATTCGGGCACTTGAAGGTCTGATGATCCAGGGTGAAGAGGTATCCATTCTGGCAGATATATGGAGGAGCAACCAAGAAGGACTCCATGAGGATGTGGTGGCTAAAGCAGCAGCAACGCTCAAGGCAGGCCAACAGACAGGGACCCATTATCACGACCCCGCCATCTCCGGACCCTCATACACTGCTCTGACCCCAGCACACACCTCCCCCGCACCTCCCACACACCTCCGGGGCCACCAACGACCCCACAGCGCTGCATTGTCAACACCTGTGGCCATCTCCGGACAAACCTCCGGACATCACCATACCCCAGCACCTCGGCTGACATGTCACTCCAAGGCTTCCCTGTCACTGGATACATCTGGACCCCCGGCATCCTGGCCATCACATAACATTCCGCAACATTCCTCCCACAAACCATCAGCACATCACCAGGCCACCTGCTTCAGTGGCGTCGACAGGAGCCACCACCACGCACCATGACCACCGACCCACCCAATGCAAGTCTGCTGCGACCCATGCCAGCACGCCCCGACAACTGTCACAACCCTGGGGCTGAGAGCCTGCCCCAGGACCTAGCCGGAGGACAATCAGGTGCTATGGTCCCAGACCAAAACCTTGCCGGGGACTTAGCGGAAGGGTAGTACATAAACCATAGGATAGTATACGAGTCAGGTAGTCTTGATATTCACCATAGTTCTCCGTAGTCTCTGTCTCTGTCTCTGTCTCAATCTCAATCTATTTTCGTGTCTCTCTCCTTTCTCTCTTGTCTTGTCTCTCATCTCTCGTCTCCGTGCCTTGTATTTCCGTTCCATGACTTGTATCTCTGTTCCGTATCTCTCCTCTATCTCTCTACTTCCCATCTCGTATCTTTTCCTCTCTATCTCTATCTCCGTTCCGTATCTCTCATTGTCTCCTGGTTTCCTGATCAATCCCTCTCCTACCTGTTCCGTACCTATCCTTATCAACTTCCAAACCTACTTCCGTTCCCCAATCCATACAATCTTCTGTTCCCCTGTTCCCCCCTCCACTAAAAACCCCAATCCCCTGAACTTGTGCTCCTCAACCTGGAGCACTCCTGACCTCGCGCGCATCACTACTTATACCCCGGAGCATCCAGACTTCACCCCAGACCACTTGTAGTTGTACCGGAGCTTCCGAGAAGCCCCAGACCTGTACTTGGCCTCTCGAGCTCGCCTAGTAAGGACTTGCCAGTGTAGCTGAGCCCCCGTTGTCAGCAGGACCTGACACTCGTTCCGTTCACAGTCAGGAGTGGCAATTGGACCAAGGGATCCTAACGTTCCGGGGATGCATCTATGTGCCAAATGACCCAGAATTGAGGCGGCAGATTGTACAGCAGCACCATCATTCCAAGGTGGCAGGGCACCCAGGATGCTGGAAGACTCTGGAACTGGTGTCACGCAACTACTGGTGGCCCCAGATGTCATGCTATATTGGTGCCTACACCAGCACTTGTGACATGTGCCTTAGAACCAAGCCCTCCCATCAGGCGCCAATGGGTGAGCTGCACCCTCTTCCTATTCCTGAAGAAAGGTGGAGTGTGGTCTCAGTGGACTTCATCTCAGAACTGCCAGATGTGCATGGCTATGATGCTGTCATGGTGGTTGTGAACAGCATAGGAAAGAGAGTGCACTTCATCCCCACCACTACCACCTGCTCCGCACTGGGTGCTGCCAACCTGTACCACAAAAATGTCTGGAAGTTGCATGGCCTCTCTGATGCCTTTGTGTCAGATTGAGGTCCCCAGTTCATTGCAGAATTCACCAGGGAACTGTACTGCCTGTTAGGGATCAAGCTTCAGGCCTCCACTGCATATCACCCCCAGTCAGATGGCCAGACAGAGCGCGTCAACCAGGAGCTAGAACAGTACCTCTGGATCTTCTGCAGCCAACAGCAAGATGACTGGGATGAGCTGCTCCTGGATGCAGAGTTCCAGTACAACAACTGTAAGAGGACGCTCGCAATGTGGGATACTTCTGACAAGGTGAGGTCATGCAACAAGACTAAGTGAGCAAGGGCAGTGGCGAGCGAGCGATAAGCCAGCAAGAGTAGGCAGCAAGGCAGACAAAGCAAGAGGATAACACGCCAAGGGGGACGACACTATGGAGCTTACATTCGGCTTACTGTATAGACCAGGGAAGTGCTGTTATTGTTAGGTTGAAGAGTATTCTACTCTGTTGACCTACTTATATACATACATGGGTGGCTTACTAATGCTAGTGTGGTAAGCGGCCTGAGTGACTAAGCTACATGTCATAAACAATATGTAAGCGGAGAAGTATTGTCCGATTACTATGAGGTGACAACTAATCTCCGCGGGAAGGTGCAGGGCTGGGCGGCCGGTCAGTCTGTGATGCTAGGTTAGATGCGATATGTATGACTAAGGCCGTATAGAATTGGCAATCCAATAAGATATCGGTGTCTCCTTACATCACCCCCCTCAAGGTTCATCGCCACGATAAACAGTGTTACCTATCTCCTAAAGGGTTGTGACCAGCAGGCGGTTTCCGGAGGCCTACCATGCGTGGCAGCCAAGCAAACGTGAGCAGTTTCCCACTCTGTTGGATAGCTTGTAATAGGAGACTCGGCGCCAGGCACCGGTGTAGAAAGGGTCATTGGTGAAGTCGTGTCCATTGCAGAAGCCGGTGTGGCCTCCATGTGAACGCTCGACATTGGCAGGCCTGGAGGGAGAGACAAAGCAGGCCAGGTAGCGGGGGTAGCAGTCGATGTCTTCTGATGGGAAGACGCTGGGCAAGGAGTGGGTGCAGCTGACTGTGTAGAAGTAGGGGCGGACAATGCGGTATTTCCCGAGGGTGCCGGCACAGCAGCTGCCAGCGCGACGTTGCCTGAGCGTCGCTTCTGTGGTACGCGGACTCGCTTCTTAGCTATCCGCTTTCCAATGACCACAAGGGCCTCACCGATCTGCTGATTGGTACCCTGGATAGTGACGTACTGGCAGTCTCCATTTGCCGAGCCAACTGTAAAGGCTGCCAAGCGAGTGCCGGAGATGTCAAGGGCTTGTTTAAGGCCCTGTCCTTGATGACCAACCACGTGTGACACAAGAGAGTCAGGGAGTTTGAGTGCACACTCAAAATGTGGGGTGCGGCTGTCTGTAAGAGGGAGATCCCAAGCATGGGGGATGGCGACAGGAGCATTATTGGTAGATCACCCTACACATCGTGGAATGCAAGAGGTGGGGGCGGTAGAGGGTTTGGTGGATGACAAGGGCTTCGGTTGCCCTATAGAACAAGCTGCTCAAATTGACGAGGTCCCCAGGGCACCAGGACTGCTGGTACTAGGTGCAGGGGCTGTTTGGGCAGCGGAGGAGGCAGCAGAGGTTGAAGAACGAGAAGACTCAAGGACTGTGAGTCTGTGTTCGAGTCTGGCAATGAGAGTATGCAATCTCTTGATAGAGTTGCCAGAGTTGGCAAAAGCAGCAGAGAAGTCGGACATAACGTCAGTTGATGTTAGGGAGAGGTCGGAGAACGTAGCAAGGAATACTCCAAGCTAGGTAGTGAATAGATTGGGTGCTGTGGGCTAGGGTGCAGACAGCGTAGTGGACCTAACAAGCTGTAAGAGGACGCTCACTGTAAGGGCGACCTCAGAGAGCTGTGGAAGTCACACAGCTGGCAGAGGGATATCCAAAGATGTATTAGCAAGTAGCTACAGTGTACAGGAGTTAGCTACTCACCTGGCAGAGGGATATCCAAAGAGAATAAGTCTGAGGAATCCCTATGCCAGGCTGTGGATGCTTCTGGGGCCCCAGAAGCGTGGGAATCAACTATATAATACACAGAAGCCACTGGAAAAATACTGTGGGAATAAAAAGATAAAAACTCGGACATTGCCAGAGAATGGATTGGTAATGACCATCAGGTGACTCTGGAAATGTCAGGTGGTCTGGAGAAGTCAGATGACCAGGAAGGGATCAGATGACCTTGAGAGAAAGGTCAGGTGATCAGAAATGTGGACACAATATGTACAGATAGTATCTAGAGGGAAACAGAAAGGGAAAGGAAAGGGAAAAAGAATAGGAAAAGGAAAGGATGGTCTCTAGGGGTTGTCCCCTTACATCACCCCCCCTCTAGGGTGCAGCGTCTCGATGCACTGGATGGTGGCAAGGCTAAACAGACTGGAAAAGCGCTGGAGAAAGTGTATACAGGCCCTGGATGCTCTTAGGGGCACCTGGATGCCACTCATAGAATTCCTTCACCCGCAGTGGTGCCCGGACATCCTCAGCTGACTCCCAAGATGCATCCTCATAACCATAGCCCTTCCACTTCACTCGGTACTGAAGCTTGTGGCAAAACATGCGACTGTCCAAGATTGCCTCTACCTCATAGTGCTCCTCATCATCCACAATGACTGGTGGTGGTGGAGGAGCTGTCCGGCGCCCTGGAATCGGGTCAGTTACAGTGGGACAGAGCTTGACTACATGGAAGACTGGATGGATGTTCCACATTGAATAGGGCAGGCGCAGGCAATAAGCCAGGCGCCCCACTGCATGCTGTACTGTATATGGGCCAAGGAACTTGTGGGAGAGCTTTTTGGATGGGCACGTAGTCTGGATGTCCTCCACGTCAAGATAGACCTTATCCCCTGTTTGGTATTCTGATGCTGGAGTTTGGCATTGGTTGTAGTACCTGGCCATGTTGTCCTTGGCCTTGGCTAATGCCACTCTGGCCTCCTCCTATGCCTCCTTCATGCGATCCACAAACTCCATCACTGACTCGTTCTGGGAAGGGCACTGGCGGGGCTCAAAGCCCATGCGAGGATTGCGTCCAGTGTCCAGCATGAAGGGGGTGGCCTGCATTGCAGAGTGTACATGATTGTTGTACTGGAACTCTGCATCTGGAAGGAGTTTGTCCCAGTCATCCTGTCGCTTGCTGCAGAAGATCCGGAGATACTGTTCCAACTCCTGGTTGACCCGCTCGGTCTGACCATCCGATTGAGGTGCTGTAGAGGCTTGGAGTTTGATCCCTAGCAGGCGGTATAGTTCCCTGGTGAATTCTGCTATAAACTGAGGACCCTGGTCGGACACGAAGGCATCTGAGAGACCATGGAGCTTCCAGACATTCTTCCGGTACAGGTTGGCCACACTCAAAGCGGAACAAGTGGTGGTGGTGGGGATGAAGTGCACTCGCTTCCCTACACTATCCACAGCCACTAGGATAGCATTGTAGCCATGGGCATCTGGTAGCTCAGAAATGAAGTCTACTGAAACTACACTCCACCGGTCATTGGGAATAGGGAGGGGATGTAGCTTGCCAATAGGTGCTTGGCAGGAGGGCTTGGTCCGGAGACACATGTCGCAGGTGCTTGTGTAGGTCCCAATATACCATGACATCTGGGGCCACCAGTAGTTCCATGATACCAGCTCCAGAGTCTTCCAGCGTCCAGGGTGCCCTGCAACCTTGGAGTCATGGTGCTGCTCTACGATCTGTCGGCATAACTCTGGGTTGTTCGGCACATAGATATGCCCCCGAAAGGTGAGGATCCCTTGGTCTGATCACCACTCCTGGCTGTGGATAGAGCGGGTCCCTGTAGGTCGACCTGCCTTGAGCGCTGCTGCTGCCTTGGCCACTACATCCTCCTAGAGTCCCTCCCGGTTGCCCTTCTGGATGTCTGCCAGAATGGACGCTTCCTTGCCCTGAATCACCAGACCCTCAAGTGCCCTTACTGCAAAGAACTCTGGCTTGAGCAACACAATGTTGTCATTGTCACCAGCTCCGGTGCTATGGTCAGCGCGACGCGACAGAGCATCTGGCTTGCCCATACTCTGGCCAGGCCTATGATGAAGGGAGAAGTCAAAGTTGGCCAGGTAGAGGGACCAGCGGGCCTGTCAGTGGTTGAGTTTCTTTGCAGTGCGGAAGTACTCGAGGTTCTTGTGGTCAGTCCAGACTTCAAACTGATGCCGGGCCCTTTCTAAGAAATGCCGCCACTCCTCAAAGGCGCGGATGATAGCCAGCATCTCCTTATCATGAATCTCATAATTGCACTCCACTGCATTGAGACTCTTGGAGTAGAAGGCCACTGGGTGCCACTTCGCATCTTCCTTTGACTGTTGGGATAGAACCGCTCCAGTGGCAAAGTCAGAGCTGTCTGCCTCCACTCAAAATGGCAGGTTATCATCTGGTGAGATAAGAACAGGTTGTGAGGTCACTGCCCGCTTTAAGGTGTCAAACGCGGTCTGCTGGGCATCCATCCACTGCCAGGGCTGGTCTTTGGAAGTCAGATTGAAGAGTGGGCGAGCATGATGTGAAAAGTCCTGGATGAACCGCCGGTAGAAGTTGGTGAACCCTAAAAAGGATTGCACCTCCTTCTTATTCTGAGGTACAGGCCATTCTGCCACTCCAGCTACCTTCACCAGGTCCATCTCAGCTGTTCCATGCGAGATGATGAGTCCAAGATATTCCACTCGGGTCTGTTCAAACTCACACTTCTCAGGCTTGAGATAAAGCTGGTGTTGGTGGAGGCATTCCAGAACCAGACATACAATGCGGCAGTGCTCCTCTAGGGTCTTTGTGAAAATGAGGATATCATCCAGGTATACACACACCACACCTTCTGCAATGAGGTCTCTGAAGATGTCGTTCATCATGGTTTGGAAGGTAGCTGGGCTGTTTGTGAGGCCAAAGAACATGACCAGTGGTTCAAATAGCCCCCGGTTGGTTCGGAAAGCAGCCTTCCACTCATCTCCTTCCTTGATGCACACGTTGTTGT
Organism: Termitomyces sp. MG145; assembly: GCA_003313055.1. Taxonomy (NCBI): domain Eukaryota; kingdom Fungi; phylum Basidiomycota; class Agaricomycetes; order Agaricales; family Lyophyllaceae; genus Termitomyces; species Termitomyces sp. MG145. Next base: position 32,585 of record QGOB01001384.1, read on the forward strand.
AGCCCCAGCGGACGTCCAATTTAGTGAAGTACCATGCACCGCGGAGGTTGTTGACGAGCTCAGAGATGAGGGGAAGGGAGTAGCAATTCTTCACAATGAGAGCGTTCAGGACACGATAGTCTTGCACCAAGCAGAGGGAGCCATCCTTCTTCTTGATGAAGAAGACTGGAGAAGCCATGGGGGACTTGGATGGGCATATTTGACCAGACTCCAAATTCTCCTGCAAGAAGGCATCCAATTCATCCTGTTCCTTAGGCGCCAGTGGGTAGACCTTACAGTTGAAGGGCTCTGCTTCTGGGGTCAACTCAATAGCGTGATCCCACTGCTTGCGCTCTGGAAGGGAGTCAAAGGAAGTCTTGGAAAACACGTCCTCAAAGTCATGGAGGTAGTCTGGTACCGCATCTCGGAAAGACTTGGGTTGTGCATTCTTGGTGAAGGCTTCGGCAAGTCACTGAGAGGTAGTCTGACTGGCATGGATTGCCGCTGAGATTGGTGGCTGGTGTGGCAGGGCAGCTCAAATCCGATCACCTTCCTCAATGACTTCGTCAGCAGTGTCAGGCTCTGGGGTCCCTTGAAATTCACCACTGTTCAGGTCTTCCAACTTGGTTTCACCCCCTGACCCTGGTGCATCCTCGTGAGGGGCCTCCTTACAAGGGAATGCTAGGGGAGGAGGATCCAAAAGGTCTAGATCTGGACAAGGGAGGGGACTCCATCAACAGGCTCAAATGGCAGCTCGTTCTCAGACTCTTGCACGCTTCTCTACCCATGCTTCATCAGCACAGGCTGAGCAGTGGCATGAACATTGACTCATCTTGACCTCCCTGGTAGACCAGTCAATCTCCGGATTGTGCAAACATAGCCAGGTGTATCCAAGGATGACCTCCTGCTTCCCAAGGCTGGTGACCGCAAACACTGCTCTTTCTGTGTGATTATGGTAGCAAAGGATGCACTCAGTTACACATCGGATGGAGCCAGCTTTGTTGAGAGTACCATCAATGTTGTATACAGGGATGGGTCGTACAAGCGGTCGTGTTTTCAGCCTGTGCTGCTCAACAAAGGCAGCATCCATGAAGAGGCCAGTAGCGCCGCTGTCCAGAAGCGCATGGACCTGCTGTACTTGCTGGGTGTCAGTGGTCTCCAGTTCAATGTCAAGGGATAGGGAGGTGGTGGATGGAGTGGAGGCTACCGTGTAGCGGCGGGGAAGACGACGCTCCCAAGGGGGAATGCGCACGCAGGGCCGAGGTTCAGAGGAAGGAGGGGGAAGAGAGGGTAGTACGTCTGAAGGGGCTTCAATTAATTTGCACACAGAGGGATCACAAGTGAGAGTTGTATTCTCTGATTCTACGGACAGGCATGCAAATTGATTGGAGCTAGGCAGTGGAGGCGTACGGTCCATCCACTGCGGTACTAAAAATCCTCTACCACCACCTCCTCCTCCTCTTCAACTGGCGCCGGCTCAGATTGTTCAGGGGAGTGAACTCCTGACGCATCCTTTGCAGCAAGGAGCTCCATGATGAGAGCATCACGCTCATCAGCAGACAAGCAACGGACGTCCAACCCTTGAGGGCAGCTGCGAGCCCAATGACCAGACTATCCACAGCGGCAGCATACTGAAGGAGGGATGCTTCCTTTCTTCTGACCAGCATCAATGTCCATAGGAATTCCCATGGGGATCTTAGCAGGCAGAGCAGCTGCTGGGGCGCTGAATGCAGAGTCATGTGCTGGTGGGGCACTAGGAGGAGCTGGTAGGGGAGCGGGGGCCCAACAGACAACGGATGCAGTGGGAGGAGCAGGCGCTGGCTGACGAGGTCGAGAGGGGTGGAATGACTCAAATTGGTGGTCTGCATGAGCGTTCTGGTCAATGAGGCACGCAGCTACAATCCAACCATCAATGTCATCATCCCGGGGATGTCCTTCCACCATACCATCGATCCGTCAATGGATCAGGGAGTCTAGTCCCCGATGGAAGCAGAGAACTAGCTGCGAGGACCTAGGAAAACCTGAGCGCCGGACCAGTAGCTTGAACCCGTCAACATATGCATCCAGTGTCCGTCCCTGCTGGTAGTAGGAGGTCCCTTCTAGCGTGAGGGCTGCACGCTGGGCTTCATCAGGGTGCGTGAACTCAGTGAGAAACCAAGACTCAAATGCAGCCCAGTCAGGGAACATGTGCGCATCATCCTCCAAGATCTCCTGCACTAAATCGGCTGCTCTACCTGCATTCATATATGACAGCGCCCATTTGATCGTCTAAGCAGAGTCGGTAAAAGAAGAGGCATTCAGACTGATGTACAGCTTGCATGCTGTCAGGAACTGGCGGCCCTGGGCCTGATTACCATCAAAGGAGGGGGGAGGAGCTGCCTTAATAGCCGACGACGTTTTGCGCACAATTGTCGGTGTAGGGAGGTGCAGCGGGGTGGCGGCCGCTGCAGGAAGGTGCTCAGATGCAGGAGAGTCTGAAACCAGCAAGGGGAAGGTGTGAGGGAGGGAGGAGGGGTCCTGGGAGACCCCTACAGACGTCGAGTGCATAGCTGAAAGCAGTTCTTGAAGCTAGGCCTGGACAACAGAAAGCTGCTGGCTGAGAGCAAGTTGGGTGGTGTTGGAGGTGAGAAGGTCCTGTTCTACAGCGTCTAACCAAGCGTAGGCGTCATCCTGAGTAGGAGTTGAAGTGTCTGGAGCAGGAGGAGGGCCTGAGGCAAGGGTGGGAGGCATAGCAGGGCAGGGACCAAAGGGAGACAGATGAGGGATGTAGCAGGCAGTTGTAGGGTCCTGGAAGTGAAGCAGAGGCAGCCAGGGAAGCACAACTGATTGGGTAAACCCAGATCAGTCAGGAGAGACTTATTCTGCTGTAAGGGCAACCTCAGAGAGCTGTGGAAGTCACACAACTGGCAGAGGGATATCCAAAGATGTATTAGCAAGTGGCTACAGTGTACAGGAGTTAGCTACTCACCTGGCAGAGGGTTATCCAAAGAGAATAAGTCTGAGGAATCCCTATGCCAGGCTGTGGACGCTTCTGGGGCCCCAGAAGCATGGGAATCAACTATATAATACACAGAAGCCACTGAAAAAATACTGTGGGAATAAAAAGATAAAAACTCGGACATTGCCAGAGAATGGATTGGTAATGACCATCAGGTGACTCTGGCAATGTCAGGTGGTCTGGAGAAGTCAGATGACCAGGAAGGGATCAGATGACCTTGAGAGCAGGGTCAGGTGATCAGAAATGCAGACACAATATGTACAGATAGTATCTAAAGGGAAACAGAAGGGAAAAGGAAGGGGAAAAAAAATAGGAAAGGAAAAGGATGGTCTCTAGGGGTTGTCCCCTTACACTCATGATGTGGGATACTCCCTGTAAGGGGATGATCGCATTCCATGGTCTCCGACTCTAGTTCTGGCTTAGTTGTACATATTACATTTCTCTAGTTTATGGACCGACTGTCAGGGCCTGGCCCCTGCTCCCTCCCATCACCATTAGTCAGCTTGTATGAGTCATCAGACCTTTATTCTCCTTTTGATGTATTGATTGATAATTATCACTTACATACTGGGGCCTGCTTATTACATAGCATTAGTCATAGCACAGCCACCAATGTAGTATATATAGCTGATCTGCAGGATAGCATATCCTCAGATTGATCAATAGCAGTGTCTTCAGGCCTATCCATTGACCGACTGTCTGCTCTTTAGTGTCATCCTCTCTTGCTTGCACTGTCTCTTGTATGTCCCACTTGCCTTGTTGCCGCTGCTTGTTAGCTTCACTGTTCGTTCGCTGCCACCCTCGCTTGCCACAACCCCTGAGTTTGGCCTCGCCTTGTGAGGAGTATCCCACATTCTGAGATCCCCTTACACTCCCGACAAGGTGAGGTCATGCAACAAGACTAAGTGAGCGAGGGCAGCAGCGAGCGAGCGATAAGCCGGCAAGTGTAGGCAGCAAGGCAGACAAAGCAAGAGGATAACACGCCAAGGGGGACGACACTAAGGAGCTTACATTCGGCTTACTGTATAGACCAGGGAAGCGCTGTTATTGTTAGGTTGAAGAATATTCTACTCTGTTGACCTACTTATATACATACATGGGTGGCTTACTAATGCTAGTGTGGTAAGCGGCCCGAGTGACTAAGCTACATGTCATAAACAATATGTAAGCGGAGAAGTATTGTCCAATTACTACGAGGTGATGACTAATCATGGGAAGGTGCAGGGCTGGGTGGCCAGTCGGTCTGTGATGCTAGGTTAGATGCAATACGTACGACTAAGACCATATAGAGTTGGCAATCCAATAAGATATTGGTGTCCCCTTACAACAATCATGTGCACTCCGCCACACAGACCACACCCTTCCTGCTCGACACCAGATGTAATCCATGCATGGGCTTTGAACCATGCCAGCGCCCCTCTCAGAACAAGTCTGTAAACAAATTTGTGAACCGCATGAAACGGGCTCAAGAGGAGGCAAGGGCAGCTCTAGCCAAGGCCAAAGATGACATGGCCCATTACTATAACCAGTGGTGGACTCCCACACCAGAATATCTGCCTGGAGACAAGGTCTACTTGGATGCCGAAGACATTCAGACCATGCACCCATCCAAGAAGCTCTCTCACAAGTTCCTGGGCCCTTATGCAGTGGAGCGTGCAGTGGGACATTTAGCATACTGTCTGCACCTTCCCCGGGCAATGCATGGTATTCATCCGGTATTCCATGTTGTCAAACTCTGGCCTGCAATTGCAGATCCAATCCCAGGTCGGCAAGCAGACCCCCTGCCACCACCAATAATTGTGGACAATGAAGAGCACTATGAAGTCAAGGCCATTCTAGACAGCTGCACTTTCTGCCACAAGCTCCAGTATCGGGTGAAGTGGAAAGGTTTTGGCTATGAGGACTCTTCCTGGGAACCTGCCAAGGATGTCAGGGCCCCGTGAAGAAATTCTATGACAGGCACCTGGATGCCCCCAAGCTGGTTCAGGGCCTCTACACTCTGTCACCAGCACTGTTCCAGTCAGCATGGCATGCATCAAGGCGCTGCAAGCTAGAGGGGGGGTGATGTAAGGGGACATCTCTTCCTGAGCTTATACATTCCTTCTCCTTCCATACATCCATCCTCCCCTTCCCTTTTCCTTTCCTTTTTCCCCTTCTTTCTGTCTCCATTCCTTCATACAATCAACTCTCTGGCAATGTCCGAGTTTTTCATCTTTTATTCCCACACACCTTTTTCAGTGGCTTATGTGTACTATATAGTTGATTCCCATGCTTCTGGGGCCCCAGAAGCGTCCACATCCTGGCATAGGGATTCCTCAGACTTATTCTCTTTGGATATCCCTCTGCCAGGTGAGTAGCTAGCCCTGTACACTGTAGCCACTTGCTAATACATCTTTAGATATCCCTCTGCCAGTTGTGCGAGTTCCACAGCTCTCTGAGGTTGCCCTTACAGAAAGGGTATAATAGACAATGGGATGGAAAGATGCCCCTAGCAGGAGTGTCTGCAAGGTTATTGGCAATGAGAATCCAGGTGACAGTAAGCTACAAGGAGTGCAGCTGGAAGTTTTCCACAATGTTCCGTAGTATGAAATTTGCCACAGGGTTGTGCAAATGCCCCACAGTGAGGGCCCCAATGCAGCCAGTGTTGTCCAAGCAAACAATTATATGACAATTCTTGTAACCTCACATCACTTTGCTTGGTTCCCTTCTTCTTGTGCCATGTCAGTTGTCCTACCAAATTACTGGACTTCCTTTACTCTCCACACATTTCTTTGCTTGCTGTAAATGCTGGCCATCTGAAGTTTTGGGCAGTGGTGTAGCATTTAGTGTTTCTATATGTTTTTTTTCCCTTTGTTTTCTTCTTTCCTCTGCTTAATTTTCTCTTTCTTTGCTCTCTTTTCTTTGGGCCTCCATTTGCCCCTTCCTTTGATTGACACAGTACTAAGACCCTGCCACATCACCATGTCCTCTCACTCTTGTTCTCATTTAACAGTCAATTAGATTTTAGTTGAGATGGGTTCTGGCACATTGAATTTATTGTGCATGCTCTTCTTCTTCTCTTTTTGTTTCTTTCACTTAATTCTTTTCCTCATTATCTTGACCCCTCAACTTGCTCCTTCTTATTACCCATTTAATCCATCACAGCCCTATCTGTCACCTTTCCCTACTCAGCCCCTTTGCTTATTTCCTTTACTCTGGATTCCTCCATGCCATGCTTTGACTCATTCCTTAACAATCCAATAACTCTGATACTGTCTTTGTCCTCAACTCACCATTCCCTCCTTACTTTGCTACCATTGCTGTACTCTTCTTTACTTTAGTCTTTAATATAATTGTTTCTTTTTATTGAACAATCTGAGTATCTGAGTCCTAATTAAATGGCATTTGCACTATGCACTGTATCCTCTTCCCAAACCAAAATAGCAACTGTCCCCAGTTGTTTCCTCCACTGCACTATAGAATGTAGTCTAGACTAGCTTGCAATAGCTAATATAGCCCAATCTTTAGTTGTTTTTGTCTACTGCTCTGGCTTGATGCTTTCTACTTCTCTTAGAAGATGACTCTGATTCTTCCTCCCACTGTCTGACCCTTCCTCTGCTACTTTTTCATCTTATTCTCCTCCAAGTCTTTATTGCTAAGGTCCTGCAACTTGAGTGGACTTATGTCTATTCACTCCTCTATTCCTGCTCAATTCTTTTCCTGGCCTTGTATGACACCACTCTACAAGCAGCCACCATGCTCATGTCATATTGATTCATCCAACTCTGCTACCACATAGTTCTCTCCTTTTATCCTTGTTGATACCACAATAGGCCCTGGATAGTGCATGCAGATCTTACTTTGCAGGAACTTAGCAGTTTGCACATCTCTGATTAGTACCAAGCTAGAACACATAGTTTGTTATTGACACCTCCTGCTCCTTAGCATACTTCTCTGCCCATGCCAACTTTTCTTTACTAACCCTAGTCCTCATCTCCACATGTTGACTATGCTTGGTCAATGCTTGTGCACACAAGCCTATCAACTCTTCAGTTGAGATTGGTTCCTTTAGCCACTCAATTAACCATGTTACTTCTACCAAGTCTAAAGGTAATATAGAGTGTTTCCCTGTTACTATGAAAAATAGTGAGCACACAAACTTCTTTCTTACAGTAATTCTGTCAGATCACATGGCATGGTAAAAGAACCAATACCACTTGGTTGATCTTCATTATATGCCTTGTGCAATGCCTGTTGCATATCCCAGTGCAGTTGCTCTATCTGACCATTGGCATATGAGTTATACAATGCAATGGTAATCCCTTTGATTCCATACCTCTTTTCTAACTATTCTATGACCTGGGAACTGCCCTGCATTATCTGTGATGATATTGTGCATATAGTCCCAGTGACAGATGACCTCTTCAAGCAGCCATTGTCCAATCAACTTGTGATTGTCCTGTCTCAAAGGTTGCTCTTTCCATACAAGATGTCAATGCACACTGCCCATGCATGACGTACTTATCACCATTTGATGTGGGCATCATATGCATGAATGGTCTCAAAGATGGATGGAGTGTAACTCATGTGGGCCCTCTTATCAACACTGTTCTCTGTCAGACTTAGCATAAGTGATAGGTATTAACATATCACTTAGTGTCTGCCTCCATCTCTGGTCAACAGAACCTATCCTCCAACAGCACCTTGATAGCAAATGCCTCATAATGCCCTAGGGCATCATGTGACTGTTGAGGTTGGACTGGTCTCGGGGGATCTTGGATAACTGTAGTAACAAAGAGATAACCTCAGTGGTTGGAAACACTTAGCAATATATTGGGTATCTACCTGTAGTAACAAAGAGATACTACAGACTATCAGTAATATATTAAGTGTGATATAAGAATTGACTTACACCTCAGTGGTTGGAAACACTGAGGTGTCACAAGTAACGATCGATTGAAAAACACACGATTGTCCAAATTAGGAAGTAGTCAGCTGTTATACTCAACACTCCCCCTCAATGTGAACACGGATTAGGCGACACCAAGTAGTTCGCGGAACTTCTCGAACTTGACGCGACTTAGCAATTTCGTAAATGCGTCCGCGATCATATCGGCAGTGGGAAGGTAATGAATGTGAACGTGACCGGAGGATACAGTCTGACGAATGAAATGGAAATGAACGTCGATGTGTTTTGTACGTGCGTGAAACGTTGCGTCCTTTGAGAGCCGAATGGCGCCTTGATTGTCGCAGTACAAGTCAGTAGGTAAGGAGAAAGAATTAAAGAAGGAAAGATCTCGAAGAAGCTTGTGTATCCATATTATTTCCTTGGCAGAGTGCGTCAAGGCAACGTATTCGGATTCTGTGCTGGAAAGCGTGATGATTGGTTGCTTTTTTGAACTCCAGGAAATAGCGCCGTGCCCAATAAAGAACGCGAAGCCGGAAATTGAATGCCGATGAAGTTGTGAGGCCCAGTCAGCATCAGAATAGCCGGAAATCTCGGCTTCTGATCCACCAAGCGTGAGCTTCATGCCCGATGTGCCGCAGAGGTAGCGGAACACACGAGTGACAGCTGTCATGTGGGTAGAGTGAGGCGCGTCGAGAAACTGAGACAGAATCGATACTGCATAAGCAATGTCAGGACGCGTCATTACAGCTGCATACATGAGTGATCCGATCATCTCTCGATAGCGTGTTTTCTCTGCGGTCGACAGCATCATTGGGGAGACTGAAGGGGAACCTGGCGTGAAGTCAGCTGCGGGTTCCATAGGTGTTACGGCAGTACGTGACTCCTCAAGGCCAAAGCGTTTGACGATCTGTTCGATATAGGCCTGCTGACCAAGCGAGATGGTGTGAGCATTTAGATCTCTAGTAACGCTGACTCCAAGTAGCCAATTGATAGGGCCGAGGTCAACAATTTCGAATCGTTTACTGAGCTGCTCTTTTATTAGTGATGTGACTTTAACAGAGTTGCCAATTATGGTAAAGTCATCTGTTGCAACAGCAACAATTGTGTAGTCATTGTTGTTGACTTTGTAAAAGACAGCGACGTCAGCCTGACAAGCAGTGTATCCAAGATCAGTGAACGTGTTGAACACTTCCTCATACCAGTGGTGGGCGCCCTGCTTTGTACCGTAAAGCGGGCGCTTAAGCCGGCACGTAAGCTTTGAATCAGGTAGCTCTGTAAGTTTGGGTGGTAATGTACGGAACTGCCGATAGTGAGGTGGAAACTGCATGAAAATGACCTTGTTTTCTTTGAGTGACGAGTTTAGATAGGCGTTTTTAACGTCAGCTTGTTCAATGGAGGCACCATTTGACGCTGCAATTGACAGAAGAATACGAAGCGTGGCGGCGCGTACAGTTGGGGCAAACGTTTCAGAGTAATCAACCCCAAACTGCTGCTTGAATCCCTTAGCAACAAGTCGAGCTTTGTAACGGACTATTTGTCCATCAGCACCACGCTTGTGTCGTAAGACATACCGACATGGAATGACATTGACATCTTTGGGTGTCTCGACAATTTCCCAGGTACCAAGTTTCTCGATTTGGCTAAGTTCAGCATCTATTGCAGCTGACCAATCTTCTCTTTCGCTACCACTCAGTGCGTCTTTGATGGATGGTACGTCTTCACTTACTGCCATTGCATGCTCGATCGCATTGTAAATCCACTCAGCCTCAATTTTGACTC
>QGOB01000141.1:2932-41311 GCA_003313055.1 Termitomyces sp. MG145
GGTAGTCCCCCCTGAGTATCATGAGTTTGCCAATGTCTTCTCCAAAGGTAGTGCCAAGGAACTTCCCCCCCACCAATCATACAACCACACAATTGACCATGAAGAAGGCACCTCCCCCCTGTTTGGCAAGGTCTACAACATGTCCAAAGTAGAGCTCCGCGCCCTCACGGACTACCTTGATGAGATGCTTGGCAAGGGATTCATCTGACCCTCAAACTCCGCTGCCGGAGCACCCATGCTATTTGCAAAGAAGAAGGACAGCTCCCTCCAGCTCTGCATCAACCACTGGGGACTCAACAAAGTCACCAAAAAGAACTGGTATCCCCTCCCCCTCATTGGTGACCTCGTCAACCATCTCTGCAGTGCCAAAATCTACACCAAAATAGACCTCTGATTGGGTTACAACAACGTGTGCATAGCCCCAGGACACGAGTGGAAGACTATCTTCCGCACCTGCTATGGACTATTCAAGTACCTTGTCATGCCCTTTGGAATGACTAACTCCCCTGCCACCTTCCAATACTTCATGAACAACATCTTCCACGACATGAGCAACATCTTTGTGATCGTGTACCTCGACAATATCCTCATCTATTCCAATTCCCTCAACAACCACCAGGAGCATGTGTGCCAGGTCCTGGAACGCCTTCAGAGATACCACCTCCATGCCAAACCGGAGAAGTGTGCCTTCCACGTCATGGAGGTAGAATATCTGGGTGTGATAGTCTCCCTGGACAGAGTGCGCATGGACCTGGTCAAGATCCAGGCTATCCTCGACTGGCCACCCCCCCAGAACGTCAAGGAGGTACAATCCTTCCTGGGCTTCACCAACTTCTACTGCCAGTTCATTGATAATTACTCTGGCATCACAAAACCTCTCAACTGGCTCACCCGGAAGGACACTCCGTGGAATTGGAACAGCAAGTGCCAGAGTGTATTTGAACTCCTCAAATCCATCTTCACCTCTGCCCCAATACTCCGGCACTACAATCCCTCCCTCCCCATTGTCCTGGAATGCGATGCCTCTGACTACGCCATTGCCAGCATCCTCTCACAGATGGATCCTGGTAGTAGCGAGCTCCGCCCCGTCACCTTCTACACATGCTCAATGATCCTGGCAGAGCTCAACTACGACATCTATGACAAGGAGCTGCTCGCCATAGTCGAGGCCTTCAAACAATGGCGGGCCTACCTTGAAGGGGCACCCCACCGCATCCAAGTCTACTCCGACGATAATAACCTCCAGTACTTCACAACCACAAAACAACTCAGCTGCCGCCAAGCTCACTGGTCAGAAACCCTCTTGGAGTATGACTTCACCATCCACTACTGTCCCGGTTGCCTCAGAGCCAAATCCAATGCCCTCACCTGACGCTCGGACATCTACCCAAAAAAGTCATTTGAGGCAGAGTGGAACTCCTTCAACCATCAAGTCATCATCCCCCCGGAGCACCTCCACGCCATGCAGATCATGAACAAAGAAGGGATCCTACACCAAATCCACAACGCACCCCCAGGCCACTTCTTCACTCAGCACAACCCCTGGAATGCCCTGGAAGGAGCTCCACCAACCCCGTCACCCTTCACCCTATCCCCTGACAACTCCATCCTCCTCCAAGACGGTCGCATCTATGCCCCAGACCACAAAAAGATAAGCCTCAACATCCTCCAACAACACCACGACCATAAGCTGCAGGGACACCCGGGAATCTGTAAGACTGTTCAGCTCATCTCCCAGACTTACTTCTGGCCCGGACTCAAACGCGACGTCACCCGGTACGTCCGAGCCTGCAAGTCTTGCCTCCAGGCCAAAGTTCCCCGTCACCGCCCTTATGGTCTCCTTAAACCCCTCCCCATCGGTTGCCGCCCCTGGTCCTCCATCTCCCCTGGATCACATCGTCGAGCTCCCTGACTCCGATGGCTTCGATGCCATCCTCGTGGTAGTCTGCCACCTCACCAAACAAGCCATCTTCATCGCGTGCCACACCACTGACGATGCTCCGGAGTTCGCCCGGATCTTCCTCGAACACATGTTCTCCAAGCACGGACTCCCCGATGACATCATCTCCGACCGCGGCCCCCTCTTCATCTCCCAGTTCTGGCAGTCTCTGTGTAAGGCCCTGGAAGTTAAAACCAATCTATCCACTGCCTACCACCCGGAGACTGACGGACAGACCGAGCACGTGAACCAGACCCTGGAACAGTACCTCCGCCTCTACGTCAACTACCAGCAGGACGATTGGCTGCACGACTTGCCCCTGGCTGAATTCACATATAACAACACCTCCCACTCCGCCACTGGAGTTTCCTCCTTCTATGCCAATAAGGGCTACCACCCCCAGCTCACCCTCTCCCTTGACAATATACCCTCACACGTTGCCCACAAAGTCGCACAAGATCTCCGGTCCCTCCACAAATTTCTCTGGGAGGAAATTGACACCGCCAACAAAGCCTACACCAAGCATGCCAACTCCTGCCACAAACCGACCCCCAACTGGTCCCCCAGAACTCTTGTTTGGCTCAACCGGCGCAACATCAAAACCCACTGACCCTCCCCAAAATTTGATCACAAGCGCTTTGGACCCTTCAAGATCCTCTGGATAGTCTCGACGCATGCCTACAGACTCAACCTACCCCCGACCCTCAAAGGACTCCACCCGGTATTCCATGTCCGCCTCCTGGAAGAATACGCCCTGAACCCCTTCCCTGGCCAGTGACCCAAACAACCTCCGCCAATCAAACTTGAAGGAGACCACCAATACAAAGTCGATCAAATCCTCGACCCCCAGCAAGCCCGCAACTGGATCCTTTACCTCGTGCATTGGAAAGGTTATGGCCCCAAGGACAACACTTGGGAACCTCACGAGAACCATTCCAGCACTACCAGCAGCCTTGCTTTGCCAACTTGAGCCCTCCCCACGGTCCTGCCTTGTCCTCATACCAGCTGACACTAGCAGATCTTTAGGAGGGTGCTGAAAGAAGAATTGTTTGTCAAAAGAAAGTTTGTCAAACAACTAAGAATACCTTAATGACATCACTAAGTCCATAGCAACACTGTTAATACTTACCACCATCAGCTCCATGACCTCCTCCACCTCCATCTCTCCTGCCAGCTGCTCACCCTTGATGCAAGCGTTAGCATACCAAAAATGCCATTAGAAAACAAAGAACTTACAAAAGTGCTTATCAAACAGCCTCATCCAGGCCTCTTCCTTGTATTGGGCATATAGTGCCTGATTCTCCTCCCCAACCGCCTCCTGCTCTGCCCATGTGACTCTGCTTCTGCCCGCTGACTCAAACCAGTGCAGATAAGTTGACAGAATCAATGTTACCGCTGACTGCAGATTAGTTGCGAGTAGGGCATGCCCCATCACCAGGACCTTCAGCACCTTCTCCAGGAAATCCTGGGCAGCCACAAACCATGCAAAGGTGGTAGAGTAATTGAAGAAAGCATGTGTCAACATTGGAAAGGCTGGGATGATGAAGTCCAAAAAGTTGCTGGAATTTATTTATGGTTTTTGGTATGGTGCACAGACCAAGACCCCCTGCGATTAACAATCATGGGACTTCAAGAATTTTCTGTTGACTGGGGACAGCCAGTTTTTCAGTCAAGGAGAGATGATACAACCCAGTCAGTGCTGGCTGCCTGACACCAACAAGTCAAACCAAGCATGTGACCTCAGCATGTGACCGCTACCAACCAACTGTTAATGACACTGACTGTTACCAACCATTCCCTTAACAACCATGCCAACCTTCAACAATCCAGCCCCTATCTATGGCCCCTGACCAGCAGCTGACAATCAATTGTAAAATAATTTTCACTTGCTATTTTTCTTTCTCAATCTTCTTACAATTTTTATCATATTACTTACAATTTTCCTATTCAATAGCAGCTCCCAACATGCGCTATCACATGCAACTGCTATGCTTACTATCTCTTACCAGTTTCCCCTTTTATTTCCTTATGCTGATATGACTCTATGTCTAAAGTCATAAGTCCTGGTTAAAACAAACCATACTATGTGCTGAAAACTGTAGGCATAACAGGCAGACAACTCCTCAGAAACCGGAAAACATGGGAACACTTAAATAATTCACATTGCTGAAGGGCTAATAAAATAGAGTATTTGGACAAGCAGGGGGACAAAAAATGGGCAATTAAATATTGATTATTATTGCTGGAATGGTGGACATAGCAGATCTCTGCCAGATATCTCTAATCAAGAGATAATCAAAGAATCTGACATCTTACTCCATGGAATAAAAAGATAGGAAGGTCCGGAATATCAAATCATCGAAAATAGGCAAAGAAGGAAAGAGGGGAACCATAGGAATAAGAGGGAATAGTCTGGAACAAGGAGAAAGAATTTTAGGAATGATTCTGACTAGGGGAAAGACCCATAAGGAAAGATGATCAAAAGAGGAAATGTGGTTGCCACCGGAATGAATGGGATGGATCAATAATGATTGAAGGAAGATCAGGAAACATAGGGAACGAAGTAGGAAGACTTAGGAAGAGCTGGGGAAAGCTCTGGGTCCAGGAGAGTATTTGGTATGTCAGAACAAGGTGAACTATCAGATACTCTAGAGGACAGAAGGAAAAGGGCTGGCTCAGGAAAAGTCAGGACATCAGACTACATGGAAATATGAATGTTAGGAAGAAGGGTATCGGATGAATATGTTCCTAGTATGTTTCAAATCATGTCCTTCCAAGAAACATGAATGTTTTCCTGGAAGTGGAAGAACTCCGGAATATAGTGACTCTAGGACTTGTCAGGCAAGCCCCAGAAGCATCAGAAGTCATGGAATATGAAGGGATAGGTGGAAGGGACAGAACATTAGGTCTTAAGGCAGCAGGAGGGACTGATGTTATTGTTCCCTCCTCAGAACATGAATGTTTCATGGAAACAGTGAAACTCCGAAAATTCCTTGGGAGTCTATCATGTTCTATGCAGGAAAGGGTTATCAATTAACTTATTGGTAACTGAACATGGCGGATGGACTGAAAATAGGCAATGTTTCAAGGGAATTCAATGGAAAAGGGATATAGTAATCTACTTATAGAATTCTCAAGTCACATGGAAAGATGGTCTGTGCACCCATTAGAACAGTATAAATAGAGTAGAAATAGGTTAGAATCGACAGGCAATTAGTGGATAAAGGCTTGGTGGTTCCCAGGGAGTGAATCACTTAGGCTGGTGTTCATTGAAAAACCTCTACTTTAGTTTTTGGACTCATAGTCAGGAAACTGGTATATAAATATCAATACAAAACTCGTTGCTTCAGAACAGTTTAGTGTGATTTGCTACCAAGCCCCAGAACTACAGTAACTTTGCTTTTGCCAAGTACTACAGCATTACCCTAAAGTTTGATTGGCATAGGTTGTTCAGGTCACTGGCTAGGGAAAGGGTTCAGGTCATATTTTTTGAGGAGGTGGACATGGAACACCAGGTGGAGCCCTTGGAGGGTTGGAGGTAGGTTGAGCTTGTAAGCATGCATAGAAATCTTGTGGAGGACTTTGAAAGGTCTGAAATGTTTGTGGTCAAACTTTGGGGAGGGCTGGCGAGTTTTGATGTTGCATCAGTCAAGCCATATGAGAGTTCTAGGAGACCAGTTGGGGGTGGGTTCATGGCAGGAATCAGCATGCTTGGTGTAGGCTTTGTTGGCAGTGTCAATTTCTTCCCAGAGGAACTGATGAAGGGACCAGAGGTCTTGTGTGACTTTGTTGGCAATGTGCAAGGGGATATTGTTGAGGGAGAGGGTGAGCCAGGGGTGGTAACTCTTCTTGGTATAGAAAGGGGAAACTCTGGTGGTGGAGTGGGGTGTGTTGTTGTAAGTGAACTTGGCCAGGAGTAGGTTGTGCCACCAATTGTCCTGCTGATTGTTGACATAGAGGTGGAGGTACTGCTCCAGGGTCTGGTTCATGTGTTCAGTCCATCTGTCAGTCTCCAGATAGTAGGTGGTGGATAGATTAGTTTTTATTTCCAAGGCCTTACACACAGACTGCCAGAAATGAGAGACAAAAAGGGTGCCACAGTTGGAGATGATGTCATTGAGGAGGCTGTGTTTGGAGAATATGTGTTTAAGGAAGATCCAGGCAAACTCCAAGGCATCATTGGTGATGTGGCAAGCAACAAAGGTGGCCTGCTTTATGAATTGGTAAACCACAACAAGGATGGCATTAAAGCCATTGGAGTGGGGGAGCTCAATAATATGGTCTAGAGAGATTGATGACTAGGGGCAGTGGCCAATGGGAAGGGGTTTGAGGAGGCCATAGGGGCAGTGGTGGGGGACTTTGGCTCAGAGGCAGGATTTGCAGGCCTGGACATACTGGGTGATGTCTCATTTGAGCCTTGGCCAAAAGTAAGTCTGTAAAATGAGTTGAACAGTCTTACAGATTCCCAGGTGCCCCCAGAGCTTATGGACATGGTGTTGTTGGAGGATGTTGAGGCATATGTTCTTGTGATCTTGGGTGTAGATTTGGCTGTCCTGAAGAAGGAGGGAGTTGTACAGAGATAGGATGAAGGTTGACTGGGTCAGTGGGACATTCTCTGGAGTGTTTCGGAGGTTGTGCTAGGTAAAGATAGAGTCTGGGGGCATGTTACAAATTTGGTGTAGGATTCCTTCTTCATTCATAATCAGCACAGCATGAAGATGTTCAGGTGGGATTACCACTCAATGGTTAAAGGAATTCTGCTTCGCCTCAAATGATCTCTTAGGTAGATGTCTAGTTGGTGGGTGTAAGCATTGGGTTTGGCTCCAAGGCAGCCAGGGCAGTAGTGGATGGTGAAGTCATACTTCCAAGAGGAATTCTAACCAGCAAGCTTGGCAATGGCTGAGTTGTTTGGTGGTCATGAAGTACTGGAAGTTATTGTGATTGGAGTAGACTTGGATGTGGTGGGGGGCTCCTTTTAGGTAGGCTTGCCACTGCTTGAGGGCCTTGACTATGGCAAGCAGCTCTTTGTCATAGATGTCATAGTTGAGCCTGGCCAGGATCATCAAGCATGTGTAAAAAGCAATGGGGCATAGTTTGCTGCTGCTGGGGTCCATCTGCAAGAGAATGCTAGCTATGGTGTAGTTGGAGGTGTTGCTGATACAACCCAGTCAGCGCTGGCTGCCCGACACCAACAAGTTGAACCAAGCATGTGACCTCAGCACATGACCGCTACCAACCAACCGCTAATGACACCGACTGTCACCGACCATTCCCTTAACAACCCAGCCAACCTTTGACAATCCAGCCCCCTCTCTATGGCCCCCAACTGGTGGCTGATGATTGATCATAAAACAGTTTTCATTTACTATTTTTCTTTCTCAATCTACTTACAATTTTTATCATATTACTTACAATTTTCCTATTCAATAGCAGCCCCCAACATGCATTATCACATGCAACCACTACGCTTACTATCTCTTACCGGTTTCTTCTTTTATCGCCTTATGTACCTATAAATACTGCCCTGTCAGTAGCTAAACATCATCGGGTTGTACCAGAGTCTAGTCCCCGCTTCAGACTACACTTAAGATCTTGTTCTTGCTCTCACTTTGTTAACAGCTGATTTGGGTTTACCCAGTCCAGTCTCCTTTGTTCTCCATGCTCAGCTTGACAGTGTTGTTGAACTTAGCGCTTGTTGCCTTTGTTACACGCTATATGGGCGCCTTGGCTCCGCCTTTGTTAAGCACCATACAGGTGCCCTCACTTTGTCTTTGTTAAGCACTATACGGGTGCCTTTGCTTTGCCTTTGTTAACACTAGCGCTTACAGCTAGCGACTTGTATATTTCCGTTTATGTCAGGGGACCCCCCATTTGCATCCACTTCCTTTTTCCTTCCTGTCCTTTCCCCCTATCCTTTTCCCTTCTATTCCTTTCATTCTGTTCGCATTTTTGATCACCTGATGTGCCGGAGTCACCTGATGGTCCTTACCAATCAACTCTCTGGCAATGTCTGAGTTTTTCATCTTTTATTCTCACACACCTTTTTCAGTGGCTTATGTGTACTGTACAGTTGACTCCCACACTTCTGAGCCCTCAGAAGCGTCCACTCTGGCATAGGGATTCCTCAGACTTGTTCTCTTTGGATATCCCTCTGCCAGGTGAGTAGCTATGTTCTTAGACACTATACAGTACTGAATATACTTTGGATATCCCTCTGCCAGCTGTGTGACTGTGCCATAGCCTCCAGAGGTCGCCCTTACAGCAGAACAAGTCTCTTTAACTGGTCTGGGATTACCCAAGCAGTTGTGCTCCCCTGTCTGCCTCTTTTCTGCCTCCAGGGTCCCACTCCTGCCTGTTAGCTCCCCCACCTTACTGTCTACTGCCCTGGTGTGCCCCTATGACCCAACCAGTCCCCCCAGCCAATTCCTCAGGCATCTCTAGCCCCCAGGACAAGGCCTGGAACCAGCTGCTTGCTCTAGAAGCCCAGGTGCAGGCCACCCAAGACTCTCTTACCCATCACACCACAGAATTTGTTGGACTGCACAAAACTACAGACACCATCGCTCAATCTCTTCAAGCGCTTGTAGAGTGCCTCCCCCCACTATCCCCTTCAGTTCCTACAATGCCCATGCCTCCAGCAAGACCCTTGCTACCTCATAGCGTTGTTTCATCCCCCTCGCTCACCAAAATTCCATGACCTGCACTCCCAGATGCCTACGATGGTAGTCGCACCACAGGCGAACGTTTCCTGCAATCCTGCATCACCTATATCCAGCTTGCTGGTGACGCTTTCACCTCCAACATGCTGAAGATTACCTGGGTGCTCTCCTACATGAAGACTGGTCGCGCATCAACCTATGTGCTACGAGTTTTCCAATGCCCTGGTGGAATAAGCAGCTTTGTGGATTGGGCATCCTTCGAGGCCAATTTCTGTGCGGAGTTCTTTCCTCTAGACTCGGCAAAGACTGCAGCACTTTCTCTGCAAGACCAAGACCAGTATGGTTAAGGGAAGCGCACGCTGGATGAGTATATTGACTCCTTTAGGGTGCTCATTGAGCAGGCTGGGTACCCAGACAGTCTCCAACTTTGTCTTACCTTCCAGGATGGCCTTCATCCCACCCTCATTGACCGAATCAATAATCTGGCTGAGGGTTGACCCAGTGATGAGCACATTGAATCCTGGTTCAAGGTAGCTCGAGACCAGTGGCAGCTCATGGAGCTGAAACGCAAGTTACGCCGCCCCTACTCTCAGTCTCGCCCAGTGATGCCCTTTTGCCCTCATCTCCCCACAACATCCACAACCCATTCTGCTTCTCATCCACTCCCAGCAGTCCAACCTGCTCCTCTTGCCCCTTGCCCCTTACCTGCAGGCATTCCGATGGACGTTGATGCCTCCCATCAGCATTCCTCCACCCCTCTGCTCTGTTGCCGCTGTGGAAAGCCTGGCCACTTTGTGCACTACTGCCCTCAGGGTTTGGAGGTTCGCTATCTGTCGCCAGTAGAGCAAGAGGAGCTCCTGATGCAGCTGCTTGCCACTAAGGACGCTGTCGGCGCACCCTCACTGGATACTGCCATGCTAGAGACTGTTGCTGAGGAGCTGGCGGTCAGCAATGCTCCTTCTCTCGAAGCAGAAGAGGATTTTTAACTGAGCGACGGATGAGTTGTACACCTCCACCACTCAATGCTAATCAGCTCTCCTGTTTGTCTGTAGAATTTGCCAATACATCTGATAGTAATTCTATGACTGAACCTGAGACCGAGAGCATCCCTTCTGCCATACAAGATACCCCTCCAGCTGAGGATTCAGCTGGAGTCCCCCTTCATTCCCCCACATCTCGTTGTCGTACCCCAGCCTGGGAGCATTGTCTTCCTTGTCAATACATTGTGGCTGCCACGCCATCTTCCAATTCCCTGCATCTCAACATAGAAGTGGAAACAACGGACACCCAACAGATACGTCATGTCTCCGCCTTACTTGACAGTGGTGCCACAGGAATGTTCATTGATGCAGCATATGTGGAGCAACATGGTCTCACCACTTGACCTCTCACTCATCCCATTCCCATGTACAACATGGATGGCACTTGTAATGAAGCTGGGTCTATCTGCTTTGTCATAGACCTAGTGCTACGCTATCGTGCACATGCTGAACATGCTGTCTTTGCAGTCACAAGTTTGGGAAAACAGGACATGATCCTGGGGTTCACTTGGCTTTGTGAGCACAACCCCGAGATTGATTGGTCCAAGGGAGAGGTGAAGATGAGCCAATGTCGGCACTGCTCCACCTGTTCAGAAGAAGCATGAGATGAGCACCAAACAAAGGTCCAGGAGCGTGCTGCTATCTGCATTTGTTGTGCGGGGCACCTTCTCTTCTCTGATATTGACCTCCTGGACCCTCCCCCTCTGGTGTTCCTTCATAGAGAGGCCCTCTATGAGGATGTCCAAGGTGTAGGATGTGGATCCCAGTTGGAAGATGGAAGAGAGGATGAATTTGTCAGCGCTCCCGACCCCAAGTCTCTGGATGAGGCTATTGAAGTAGGTGACAGGATATACGCTACCATATTGAGACCACCTCCAACCAAAGCTGAGATCCGGGCTAGCCAGATCACCTCTCAGCAGTTGGCCCAGGCATTTGCAGCCAATTCTCAGCCCAAATCATCGGGTAGCATTATCCCCCTTCCCCTGCGCAACTTTGAGGACATGTTTTCCAAGGCATCCTTTGACTTGCTCCCAGGGCATAAGCAATGGGACCATGCAATCAAGCTTCTTCCAGAGGCTGAACCCTCCAGCTGCAAGGTCTATCCGCTAGCCCCTCAAGAGCAGGACGAGTTAGATGCCTTTCTACAGGAGAACCTTGATTCTGGTCAGATCCGCCCCTCAAAGTCACCCATGGCCTCCCCAGTCTGGGATTCACCAACTTCTATTGGAGGTTCATTCAAGACTTCTCTCACCATGCGCGTCCTCTATTTGACCTCACTATGAAGGATAGCATGTGGCATTGGGAAGCATTGCAGCAATGCGCCTTCAACACCCTCAAACAAGCCATCACCTCAAAACCAGTCCTCCTCTTTCCAAACAATGACTCTCCCTTCCACGTTGAAGCTGACAGCTCTGACTTCGCCATGGAGGCAGTCCTTTCTCACAAGTCAAAGGAAGATGGTAAGTGGCATCCTGTAGCCTTCTACTCCAAGAGCCTGAATGCCATGGAGTGGAACTACGAGATCCATGACAAGGAGATGCTTGCCATTGTCCATTCATTAGAAGAGTGGCGACATTTCCTAGAGGGTGCAAGGCATAAGTTCGAAGTCTGGACAGATCACAAGAACCTTGAGTACTTCTGGATGGTAAAGAAGCTCAACCGCTGGCAAGCTCGCTGGTCCCTGTACCTGGCCAACTTTGACTTCTTGCTGCACGGAAGGAGCATGGACAAGCCGGATGCACTATTGCGGCGAGCAGACCACGGGACTGGGGCAGGCAATAATGACAACATTGTCCTCCTCAAACTGGAACTTTTTGCCATTTGTGCTCTGGAGGACTTGGCAATCCAAGGGGATGAGGCAAACATCCTCAAGGAGATCTGGCAGGGGAACTGACAGGGTATGCAGGAGGACGTGGTGGCTCAGGCGGCTCGTATACTGTAGTCTAACAAGGGAAATGGAGTAAAGTTGGTACATACCAATGAATGGCATGAGGAAGGTGGCATCCTAAACTTCCACAGATGTATCTACATGCCAAACATTCTCAAGCTGCACAGGCGCATTGTGGAGCAGCACCACAACTCTTGTGTTGCTGGGCATCCTGGCTGGTGGAAGACCCTGGAGCTGGTTTCATGTAACTACTGGTGGCTTCAGATGTCGCGGTATGTTGGCTCTTACACCAGCACTTGTGACTTGTGCCTACGGACTAAACCACGCTGCCAACTTCCCATGGGTCAACTTCACCCTCTCCCAGTTCCAGCAGAAAGATGGAGCGTAGCCTCCGTGGATTTCATTGTGGAACTGCCAGATGCACATGGGTACGATGCTGTCATGGTGGTGGTGGACCTCTATGGTAAACGAGCACATTTCATTCCCACTCATACCACCTGCTCCACCATGGAAGCTGCCAACCTCTACCAGAAGAATGTCTGGAAGCTGCATGGTCTGTCTGTCACAACCCCGCCATCTCTGGACCCCCATACGCTGCTCCAGCCCTAACACACACCTCCCCCACACCCCTTGCGCACCTCCGGGACCGCCAACAACCTCCCAATGCTGCACCGGCAACACCCGCGGCCATCTCCAAACAGATCCATGGCCATCACCGAACCACAGCATCTCAGCTGACACGTCACCCCAAGGCTTCCCTGTCACCAGACACATCCGGACCCCCGGCATCCCAGCCATCATATAATGTTCCGCAACATTCCTCCCATGAACCGTCAGCACGTCACAATGCCACCTGCTTCTGTGGCGCTGAGGGGCACCACCACCATGCACCATGACCGCCGACTTACCCGACACAAGCCCGGCGTAACCCGCGCCAGCATGCCCCGACCACTATCACAACCCTGGGACTGGGAGCCAGTCCCGGGACTTAGCCGGAGGAATCAGATGCCTTGGTCCCAGCTAGAATCCTACCCAGGACTTAGTGGAAGGGTAGTACATAAACTATAGGATAGCATACAAGTCGAGTAGTCTTGATATTAACCATAGTTCTCTGTATTTCTGTGTCTCTGTCTCTGTCTCGGTCTCTATCTCAAACTCAATCTATTCTCTTGTCTCTCTCTCTCTCTCTCTTGTCTCATCTCTTGTCTCTTGTCTCTTGTCTCTCATCTCTCATCTCTGTGCCTTGTTTCCGTTTTGTGACTCATTTCTCCGTTCCGTTTCTCTTCTCCGTTTCCTTACCTACTGTCCCTGTCTCTTTCTCTCTTCATCCCGGTCCCCTAGCCAATCCATCCTCGCCCACTCCGTACCTACTCCTACCATTCCCAAACCTACTCCCATCCCCGATCCATACCATTTGCCTTTGCTACCCATTTCCCCCTTCATTACGTCCCTACCCTACCCCCTGCCCTTGTGCTCCCCTACCCAGAGCACTTTCGACTTCACGCACATCACTACTCGTACCCTGGAGCATCCGGACTTCACCCCAGACCACTCATAGCTGTACCCGGAGCTCCCACAAAGCCCCAGACCTGTACTTAGCCTCCTGAGCTTGCCTAGTAAGGACTCGCCAGTGTAGCTGAGCCCCCATTGTCAGCGGGACCTGACACTGTCCGACACCTACATTTCAGACCAAGGACCTCAGTTTGTGGCGGAGTTCACCCGCGAGCTGTATTGACTCCTGGGCATTAAACTGCACACCTCAATGGCATATCATCCTCAGTCTGATGGGCAAACAGAACATGTTAATCAGGAGCTGGAGCAGTATCTGCACCTATTCTGTAATGAACAGCAAGACAACTGGGACAAGCTACTACCAGATGCAGAGTTCCAGTATAACAATCATGTCCACACTTTGACTCAGTTCTCCCCCTTTTTCTTGGACACAGGCCGCCACCCCCGCATGGGTTTTGAACCACAAGCATGCCCTTCCAGTAACAATGCAGTGAATGATTTTGTGGACAGGATGAGAGCAGCCCAAGAGGAGGCAAAGGCAGCGCTGACAAAGGCCAAGGATGATATGGCCAGATACTATGATTGTGGTCATACTCTCACTCCCAAGTATTGACTAGGAGACCGTGTCTACCTCGACGCGTCAGACATCACCACAACATGACCTTCACAGAAACTGTCACATCGTCATCTGGGACCATTTGCAGTAGAGCGGCAAGTGGGCCCCCTGGCTTATCAACTGTGTCTCCCCAACAGTCTGCGTCAACTCCACCTGGTGTTCAATGTGGTAAAGCTCTCTCCAGCACCAAGTGACCCCATCCTAGGCCATCGTCCCAGGCCACCGCCCCTGCCAGTATTGGTCAATAACAAAGAACAGTACAAGGTGGAGAAGATACTGGACAGCCACTTATTCCAGCAGAAACTGCAGTTCAAGGTAAAGTGGAAGGGCTATGGTCTGGAAGATGTATCCTGGGAACCACAGGAGAATGTTCGGGCGCCACAGCCAGTTCGGGACTTCTACCAGCAGCATCCTAACGCACCCAAGGCCATTTGAGGGGTTTATCACATTTCACCAGTTGATGCAGCCATTTGGAACTTCTTCTACCCAATGCGTCAAAACGCCGCATCCTAGAGGGGGGGTGATGTCAGGGGACCCCCCATTTGCATCCACTTCCTTTTCCCTTCCTGTCCTTTCCCCCTATCCTTTTCCCTTCTGTTCCTTTCATTCTGTTTGCATTTTTGATCACCTGATGTGCCAGAGTCACCTGATGGTCCTTACCAATCAACTCTCTGGCAATGTCCGAGTTTTTCATCTTTTATTCCCACACACCTTTTTCAGTGGCTTATGTGTACTGTACAGTTGACTCCCACACTTCTGAGCCCCCAGAAGCATCCACTCTGGCATAGGAATTCCTCAGACTTGTTCTCTTTGGATATCCCTCTGCTAGGTGAGTAGCTATGTTCTTAGACACTGTACAGTACTGAATATACTTTGGATATCCCTCTGCCAGCTGTGTGACTGTGCCATAGCCTCCAGAGGTCGCCCTTACAGTTTACTCCTCTTCTATTTCTTAACGACCTTCTGGGTCTTTACAGATATCTCATTCTGTGACGATTCGGTAGAGACACTAATGGCTGCACCGCTATCTCTTACCGCTCTCTTTTGCACTTCCTTACCAACTCCGACTCTGCATCTCCTTACCAGGTTTCTGGGACTTTGCTAGACTCCTCACACACACACATAACGCTACTACTTGCTAGCTATCCCTATCTAGCTGGTCTTGTTGGTTGTTTCCTGCATGGCAGCTAGGTGGCAAGTCAGTGCATCATTACATTCCAGGACAATGAGAAGGGAGGAGTTGTAGTGTTGGAGGATTGGGGTGGAGGTGAAGACAGATTTGAGGAGTTCAAATATGCTTTGGCATTTTCTGGCCCAGTTCCAAAGGGTGTCCTTCCAGGTGAGTCAATTGAGAGGTTTTGTGATGCTGGAGTAGTTGTTGATCAATCAGCAGTAAAAGTTAGTGAAACCCAGGAAGGACTGTACCTCTTGAATGTTCTAGGGGGTGGCCAGTCAAGAATAGCTTGGATCTTGATGGGGTCCATGCGATGCCATCTGGGGAGATGATTACACCAAGATATTTGATCTCTGTGACATGGAATGTGCATTTTTCTGGTTTTGCATGAAGGTGGTATTCCTGGAGTTATTTAAGGACTTAGCATACATGTTTCCAGTGGTCTTCAAGAGAGTCTGGGTAGATGAGGATGTTGTTGAGGTACATGATTACAAAGATGTCCCTCATGTTAGGGAAGATGTTGTTCATGAAGTACTGGAAGGTGGCTGGGAAGTTGGTCATTCCAAAGGGCATGATGAGATACTCAAATAATCTGTAATGGGTGTGTAAGGCAGTTTTCCATTCATGTCTCAGAGCTATGTGCACATTGTTGTAACCAGATCAGAGGTCTATTTTGATGTAGATCTTGGCACTGCAAAGACAATCAACAAGGTCACCAATGAAGGGAAGAGGATACCAGTTCTTTTTGGTGACTTTGTTGAGTCCCCAATAGTCAATGCAGAGTCAGAGGAAGCTGTCTTTCTTCTTTGCAAATAGTATGGGTGCTCTTGCGGCAGAGTTTGAAGGCCAGATGAATCCCTTACCAAGTATTTTGTCAAGGTAATCTTTGAGTGTGTGGAGTTCCACTTTGGACATATTGTAGATCTTGCCAAATGAGGGTGTGGTGCCTTCTTCTAGATTGATCATGTGGTCATATGATTGGTGAGAGGAAAATTCCTTGGCACTCTCTTTGGAGAATACATCAGCAAACTCATGGTACTCAGGAGGAATTACTTTGCATAAAATTTGTTCCTCCATCTTGGATTTGGCAGGGGTGCTTTTGGCATGAAGGTGCTTCTTGGGAAGTGCCAGGGATATGTGAAGCTGGAAGGCTGGGGTGCTATCCCACAGGATGCATGTGAAGGGTTCCAGGCCTATGATTTTGATATCCAAGTCAGCTGAGTTGGGAGGCTTTAGGCTATCTGCTGCAGGTGCATTGCTAGGGGTTGATGACAGGAGTGTCTTGTGGCCTGGGGCAGGATAGGAGGGGCTTTTATACTGGTTTTGAGGAATATTGGAGAGAAAGGAGGGGGTCAATTGCAGGGTTGGAGTCTGGAATGGTCCAGAGTCATTTTTCAGAGTTGTTGGGGGCTCTGGAGTTGCCAGGTTGTCTGTGGTCTGGAGTAGGTGAATGGCAGTGACCAGGCTGGCATCGGGTCCCAAGAAGGTCATAGTAAGGTCCTCCCAGTTGATATCAGGGTTGATGTCACATAGCTAGGGTAGTCCGAGGACAATCAGGATCAACTCTGGGAGTGATGTGACTAGGAGGTTCACTGGAAACTGGAGGCTGCTTTTGAGGAGGAGAGTGTTGGAGTGGGAGTAGGTGATAAGTCCAGAGGCAGAGGCATTGTTGTCAAAGAGTTGTAGCTCCAGGGGTTTCCTGAGGGGGCTATGTGGCAGCTGCAACCATTTGCTGACAAACATACCAGTGGCCCTGTTATCTATGAGGGTGGGTAGTATGTGGGAAGACTGCCTAACTGTGTGTTGATGACGAATGATTGGGCAGAGGTTGAGCAAAGTTGCAAGGGCATTATTGGTAGGTGTGCAGGGTGCTCCTGAGTATCTATACCCAGGATAACATAAAAAGGAATAGGTTCCAGGGCAAGCATGGGTTGCCAGCAAGGGCAGAGTGTAAGGTTCTGCCAGTCTATCCAGGAGTTTGTTGCATGGAGCCAGGGAAGTCTCAGGATGAGGGAAGCAGTGGCATGGAGCTTTATTACAAGAAACCAGACTTCCTGCTGCTGGCCATCAGTGAACATGATGGGTAGCTGCACAAAGTGAGTGATAGCTTTGGAGGATTTGGTGCTGCCATCAAAAAGTTGGAGATAGATGGGGATAGGTAACTGTTGGAGAGTGTGGGGAGTTGATGAGACCAGGGACTCATCAACAAAGTTGTTGGTGGTGCCGCTGTCAATAAGGGTGTTGACCTGGGTGGGAGAGGCATTGAGGGCAATGCTGATAAGGAAGGCCCTGGTGTGGTTGCAAGGAAAGATAAGACATGGGGGTTTCTAGGGATAAAATTGTTACATGGAAGTATGAAGCCAGAGTGGAGAAGATATCAAGGTCTGGTCCACGATTTAGTGCATCTTCCAGGCCTAAACTGCTGGCTTGTTTTCTGTGAACCTGGTAGTCACAGTCCTTGCTATCAATGGTCCAGACTGCATGGCCCATAGTGCAGCCCATAGTGCAGTGTTTGGGGCAGTTGTTAATGAAGTGCCCTTGCTCACTGTAGAGGATGCATGAACCTTCCCTGCACTGACACTCTTGCACGTCACTGAGCATGTCAATCCAGGGCTGGCCAGAGTTACTGACCTGGTTGACCCATAGGGATTCTTCATCACCAGAGGTGTCAGTGGAGTTGAGAGGGGGTTTGTGGTCATTGGGGGTATCTGAAGCTTTGTCAATGTTGGCAGCATTGAGCTGGGCTGAGGGGTGAGGGCCTAGGGGATGGTGTAGTCTGAAGGATCCTTGGCTAGCATCAGGGCAGGGGGCAGTGTTGACAGGTGGGGTGGCACCAGCAGGCTGTCCTGCATGTGTTTCTCTGGCTTGCTAGGGAGGGTTGCCTGGAGAGCTCCAACTGTTCTGGTGGGCTGCAGACTCGCTCCGGTCTTCCCAATACCTTTAGTTGACTTGAGTGACAAGCACCTTGTATACATCATATGTGGTCTGCTTGGGGGCAATGTGGGGGATGTAGGGCACAGTAGAAAGCAAACTAGAGGGCATTGTAGTTTCAACCTGTCTTGGAGGCTTCTTGCTCAAACCAGACAATGAAACTGATGAAGCATTCCTCTGAGCATATCTGGAGGTTGATTAGTGTTTCCTCCACTTCTGCTACAGTGTTGTAGATGCCAAACTTACTGGAGAAGTCCTGGACAAAGGCCTGCCAGTTAGAGAAGATGGAGTTGGTAAAGTCATACCTTAACAGGGCCATGTAGTGGTCATAGGCAATGCCCTGAAGGTATGATGCTGCAAAGGCAATCTAGGAGTTCTCAAGCTGAAAGATGACCAGTTTTTCTTAGAACATAGTGAGACACTGCATAAGGTAGGTGTGCTACTTGCAGTGGTTGTGGCCTGTGAAGGGTTCTGGCTTTTGTATGTCAAGCTTCCCTTTGCATGGCCAGTGCATTGCAGGTGTCATCTGGGGCATTTTGGTTATGAGTGGGGCCAGTGTTGTAATAGTAGTGGAAGTTGTTGCCACTGGGTTGTTGGGGAGGAAAATGCTCATAGCTGGGCCCCATCTGCCAGAAGGTCTGCCATCCAGGGGTCCTCTGCCAAGTGGGGGGCTGCTGCCTCCTGGTGCAGGTCTGGGGGCCCAGTGAGAGTAAGGAGATGCTCCAGAGGACAATGGTGCTCCTGGAGGGAGTGGTCCTCATGGCCCATAACTACTGAGTGGTGGTCCAGGGTGGGAAGAGGTCCAGGGAGACAAAAGGGGCATGGTGGTCCTGCATGGAAGGAGGGATGGGTCTGACTGGGAAGGGCCATGGGGGTGCCAGGGCTCTGGGGTGGGGTTTACGAGGAGGAGCCCATTTCCATAGCTACCTCTAAGGTCAAGATGGGTGGTCTATCATGGACAAAGTTGGGTGCCAGAGGAGGGAGCTTTTCCAGGCCTGATTGTTCCTTTGTTGGGTGGTGCAGGCTCATTGACATAGGATAGGTGTTGTGGGGAGGGGCAGGTTGCAAGGGTTTGGTGTGTGGAGGTTTGGCTTGCTCCAGCTGGCCCTAGGTGTAGAAGACACTGAGGATGAAGTGGGCCCTAGTGCATGACAAGAGGCCAATGGTGTGGTCAGTGGGTTGGTTAAAGAGGCTTCCTTCTGGGTTCAGAGATCAGAGAGTTGCAGAGGTGGCATCAAGTTCTTGCTGCTGATGTTGGACTGGAGGTGGAGCTTGGTCCTAGGGCTGGTTTGCTTCTTCCTGTTGTACATGGAAGGAGTGGTTGGGGTCAATGGGGTCCTCAAAGCATTGTGGTGTGGAGCTGGTATGGATTTTGTTGGCTAGGGCCAGGAGCTCAGCTTGGAGGGCCACATCTACTCAAAGAGTGTTAGCAACATTGTTGGAGAGGTCACCCTTCTGGTAGCTCTTGTGGAAGTTAAGGAGGCTGTTGGCCCACTGCTCCAGAGTATCAAAAACAATGAGTTGTCCCAGACTGATGAGGAGAGTGTGCGTACACTTAGAGAAGGCTATGAGGATGATGTGCAGCAAGTGTAGGATGTTGTTGCACTGCTGCATGTAGGCTTCAACCTGCTGCTAGCATGTGAGAGGGAAAGGAGGGGTGTGTGCCAGGGGAGCTGTAGTGAGTTGAGGACATTGGGGGAGGATGGTGTTGGGGTGTTCTGGAGCTGGGGCTAGGTAAGCAGGGTAGGGTCCCAGGGCAAAGAGCATAGTGCTGGCAGGGCCCCATGCACTGTGCAGGGTCTCAGACAATCTACCAGGCAGAGTCTAGGGATATATCCCTGGATAGGCTGGTCTGAGGTTGTAGCACCAGTCCGGGAATAGGCCCTGGCTCATCAAGGCCCCATATAGTATAGTATTTGGGTCTGGGGCCCAGTGACATGGGGGTAAGGTGGGGTAATGTTCAATAGAGGGTGTGGAGTAGGAGGTGTGGGGGGAGCTCATGGCATATGGAGTCTCCACGATGGGTTAGCCATAGACATTGTAACTTGTGGGTGGGTAGGCATAGGTGTATGTAGCCATTGAGTATGGGGTAAGGGAGAGTCTTGATATTATGTCAGGTCCCACTGATGACAGAGGCTCAGCTACACTAGCGAGTCCTTACTAGGCAAGCTTAGGAGGCATAGTACAAGTCCAGGGCTGGTCAGAAGCTCTGGTGAGGCTATAGGGGTCCAGAGTGAAGTCCAGAAGCTCTGGAGTTACAAAAGTAGTGATGGGTGTGGTGATAGGAGTGCTCTAGAGTGGAGGAGCATGTGTTCAGGGAAGTTGAGTTTGAGAAAACAAGATAAAGGAAAAAGGGGAGAAAAGATTGATTGGAGAATGGAGATAAGTTCAAGAGATGATAGAAACAAGTACAAAACAGAGGAGGAATAGATAGAGTGAGGAAATGGGAAATGACACAAGATATAGAACTTGGAAAATAGAGATGTAGGAGATGAGGCATGAAACACAAGTACAAGACATAGAGACAAGATACAAGAGATGAGATGAGAGATAGAGAGACCAGAGATGGAGACAGACAAACTAAATGAGAACTAAGGCAATATCAAGACTACTGACTTGTACACTACTCTACAACTTATATACTGTCCTCCAGCTAGGTTCCAAGGCAAGGTCTCAACCCTGTGGTTGTGGCATCCATTGGGTTATGCTGTGCAGGCTGTGGTGGCATTTCACAGGGCAGGTCAGCAGTTGTGGTGTATGGTGGTGGTGCTGCTAATGCCACAGGTAGCAGGTGTTGAGCCTGGTGACATGCTGATGACCTGCAGGAGGAATGTTATGTGGCAGGCAAGAGGAATGTTATGTGGTGGCCAAGATGCTGGGGTCTGGTGATATCTAATGACATGGAAGCCCTAGAGTGATGTGGCAACCAAAGTGCTGGGGTTTGATGATGGCCATGGGTTTATCTGGAGATGGCTGAGGATATTGCTGGTGCAGTGTTGTGGGGTTGTTGGTGACCCTGGGAGTGTATGGGGAGCAGTGTGTGCCAGGGTTGGAGCAGCATGTGATGGTCTAGAGTTGGTGGGGTCATGACACAGGCAGGTAGGCATAGGTGTATGTAGCCATCAAGTATGAGGTAAGGGAGTCTTGATATTATGTCAGATCCCACTGATGACAGGGGCTCAGCTGCACTGGTGAGTCCTTACTAGGCAAGCTCAAAGGCAGGTACAAGTCTGGGGCTGATCAGGAGCTCTGGTATGGCTATGGGAGCCTGGGGTGAAGTCCAGAAGCTCTGGGCTTACAAGGAAGTGATGGGTGAGGCAATAGGAGTGCTCTGGAGTTGAGGAGCATGAGTTTGGGGAAGTTGAATTTAGGAAGATGAGGTAAAGGAGAAGGGAAAAATAAGATTAATTTGAGAATTAGAGATAAGTACAAGGGATGGCAGAGATGAGTACAAAACAGAAGGGAAACAGATAGAGTGAGGAAATGAGAAATGATATGAAATATGGAACTTGGAAATAGAGATGTAGGAGATGAGGCACAGAACTGAAGTACAAGGCATAGAACATGATGCAAGAGTCGAGGCAAGAAAGAGAGGAATTGAAGGGCAAAACACACAAGGCTAAACAAGGATTAAGGCACTACCCACTAGTACACTATCCTATGACTTATATACTGTCCTCCAGCTGGGTCCTGGAGCAAGGTCTCAGTCTTGGGGTCATGGCATCTGTCAGGTCATGCTGGTGCAGGCCACAGTTGCATTGTGCAGGGCAGGTCAGCAGTCATGGTGCACAGTGGTGGTGCCACTAATGCCATAGGTAACAGGTGTTCAGCCTGATAATGTGTTGATGGCCTGCAGGAAGAATGTTATGTAGTGGCTGAGATGCCAGGGTCTGGTAATGTCTGATGACATGGGAGCCTTGGAGTGACATGGCAGCTGAGATGCCAGGGTTTGGTGATGGCCATGGGTTTATTTGGAGATGGCCAAGGATATTGTTGATGCAGCATTGTGAGGTTGTTGGTGGCCCTGGAGGTGTATGGCAGGTGGGGGAGTGTGTGCTGGGATTGGAGTAGTGTATGTGGGTCTGGAATTGGTGGGGTCATAACAGCACCTATGGCTAGTGACTTGTATATTTCTGTTAACACCTTTGCACCTTAACAACCTTCTGGGTCTTTGATTCCACAGATCTTGTTCACCACTATGAACCAGTAGCAACACTAATGGCCATACCATTGTGTCTCACCATTTACTCCCACCTCCTTACCAACTCTGACTACACACCTTAACAAGTTTCTGTGACTTTGCTTGACTCCTCTCATACACATGTAACACTACTAATTGCTAGCTACCCCATCTGGCTGTTCTTGTTGGTTGTTCCCTGCACAGCAGCCTGTCAGCAAAGCAGCACATCAACACCTGCATGGGCATTTCTGATCAACGAGGCATGCTGTGTCAATCCAACTTTCTATGTCCTCATCTTTAGTGTGCCCTTCCATCATGCCATCAATCCACCTACAGATCATGAGGTCAAGCCCACACCAGAACCAGAGAGCCAGCTGCACCAACCTAGAGAAACCCAAGCATTGCACCAGCTGCTTGAACTTGTCCACATAGGCATTGAGAGTGTGCTCCTATTGGTGGGTAAGAGGTTCCCTCTAGCACAAGGGTGGTGCATTGGGCTTCATCTGGGTAGGTGAACTCTGAAAGAAACCAGGATTCAAATGCTAAACCTTCAGTGCCAGACATCTAGGGTGGTGGGCCTTGTTAATGACCATGCAGTCATCACCATGAGGCATGGGGGCCATCCAGAACTCCTGGTGAGCTGAGTAGGTACATTTCACCAGTGCCAGTGCCTTGTAGAACCTCTCTTCCATTTAGATCATGGGAACAGACTTGGCCACTGCCGAATGTAATTTGGAACCCTGCCTTATTGAAACAGTTTATTGAGATTGGGTTTGATGACAGGTCAGGTGCATGAAGTGCATTTTTGAAAATAAGTTCTGACAATCCAAGGGGGGTACAGCAGATTTTCTTGACTGTTGCTCATCCTACTACTCAAAATAATACCCCTTTTGGTGCTTCACATCCCTCAACTGATTTTAGTACTTCATAGTCAACAAATGTGTTTCAGTTGACAAAGAAATAGTCTGTGGCCACCAGAGTCAGCATAGGTAGGGATGCTTACTGATCTGAAGGTAGTGTCATCTATTTTTGCTCCTTTTTCAGTTGCAGATTTCCATTTTTCTTGTAGATCCTTGATGTGCTTCAGAAAATCCATCCCAATTGGTAAACTTGATGGCATGTAAGCATCTTTCAGCATTCATTGTGGCTATCTCCAGGAACACCCCATAGTTCTCAGTCAGGGTTGTCCATGCCCTTGCTGCTATGTCATCCATGCTGATTCCCAGTCCTACCAGATTTTTGGTGTTGTATATGATCAGACCTAATGCCCACACATGCCTCTCCTCCCACTCTTCTGAGGGGTGTATTGAGGACCACTGAGTGGCTTTCATCTCTATTTTTGTGTCAAGTTCACTCAGTTTGGTGGCATTTGGCCTTTTAATTGTTCTGTCCAGGTAACCACATGCTCCTCATGCTCTTGCTGCAATGAGAACTCAACTTTTGAATGCTGTGTAGTTTGTGCCATCAAAATTGTGCATCCTCAGGGAAGGTTGGTGGGTTAGATGAATCTGTGGATGTCATTTTGCTGTGGGTGTTTTTGTTGGATATAAGTGTGTTTATTTTTGTAGTGAGTCTATCTTTGTCCAGAATTGTTGTAGGAGTGTTAATAGGGCCTATAACCTGCAGAATTACAGAGTAAGTTATACAGGGCAGAGATGAGTAAGTCGATAAGTAGAAGTAAGTAAATCTGCTCACCCTCAGTTACTCCGATGTAATGTGGTTGACTGAGAGTGGCTTCTGTATATCTGAAAATATTTAGGTGAAAATAAAATAAGGTTCATGCAAAGATTAACAAATACCGATCGCGCCCCCACTCTGCGATGGCACGCTCGGTATATATTTGAAAGGTAGAAATAAAAGCATATCTTCGGACCATGTGCAAGTCATCCCTCAACAATCCCTATGTCGATTTTATATCTCATAGATGCTCGTGTTTTCAAGGAGACTATCATTCATTTTCTATTCATAGCAAATACAGACTACCTTGACCACTCTAGTTTAGTATATAAGCAGACCTGTATTTGATAGACAAACTCAACTTCAATATTGTTGGTTTTTGATTGTTTATGAGTCGAATCCTGACAGCAGTTAGCTAGGAACTTTTCGTTTGCTCACTCTACCATCTTTTATTCTACTCAGGCTAGGTCTGACAATCATACATTGCAACAGGCTCCGGACGGCTGCACTGAGCAGTTCTACTTACGCTCAGCGCTTGACATGTCAAATGTAACATTTCTCGACGAAAGATCACCACACTCATTCAACGTACTTGGTCAGCTTAACATGCTTCAACTCGACCTGACTGACCACATGCAACTCTTTAATAATCTCCGCAAGCACACCCTTGCTCACAGCATCGTAATGGACCTTGAACACACAACCATCAGCACCCAAACCAAATCCAAAGAGTCAATACCATCCCACCTGTACACTGTCCCACCCCAAAAGCAAAAACAATGTCCCGTTATTCTCCCTGCTCTCACCAACAGTGAAAGAATGGCACACCCCCTGCGAATCCATCGCTTCGCGCAACTTGATCACGAGGTCCATAACCTGTTTCTTATCGACGCCTTGCTTGGGCACCAAAGTGACGAACTCCATCATGGGCGAGCCAAGCGCGGGCTCTGCGTCCATATCAAAATCAGCGTGCTGTACGTCCAAGGGTCCCGAATGTACGCGTTTGAGTGAGGCAAGGAGAGCCGGGTACGAATCCTCCTTGACTAGTTTCATATGGTGCTCATAGCTCTCCCATACTACGAGGAAAAAAATATCCGTGTGAGATGCGTGATTGTTCGGCCCCAATCAAAGTTAGTACATACTGACGAAGATGTATCCCGTGCGATTGTCCTCTACCTGGATGCCATAGTAGGGTCTACATCAAAGGCATAGTAGTAATCAGACGATGGGATCATTTGGATGGAAGTCCACAACATACATACCTGATGCAGCCTTCAGCCTTGACGACTAAACTCAGACAATCTTTGACTACGAGATTATCTGCGACGAAATCATCAGAGCCAGGGAATCGTACAATCTCGATAGTGGGCATAGTAGCAAGTCAATGCATAAACGATGTGCATTGCACTATTTATTGAAAAAAGAGGACCTTGTGAATTTGCTGAGTAACACTATTCTCAAAGCTCAGCTCCGTCTCCATCGCACGCCAGAAATGATTCTAGTCCACAAATGCGAGCCTTTTTACCCTTTCCCCACGGGTTGGGGTCAGCAGATAGCGAGCAATCGTGAATCGATCA
Source organism: Termitomyces sp. MG145 (assembly GCA_003313055.1). NCBI lineage: Eukaryota > Fungi > Basidiomycota > Agaricomycetes > Agaricales > Lyophyllaceae > Termitomyces > Termitomyces sp. MG145. The sequence goes on from QGOB01000141.1 coordinate 28,126, forward strand.
GATATTCCATTCGGCAATAAGACCAGGGTTTTTCTTATCCCTCGGCAGTCGAGTGTAAGGAAAGAGTAGTACCATATCGAACTCGCAGTCCTGTCTTTACGAAAGCCTCGCCTCCCAAATTGCGTATGGTGAGGATCCTGAACCCATTCCAATCAATTTGATCATCTCTGCCAGTATACTCAATGTGCGCCGACTAGTATCTACATCTGATTTCGAGAAGGCACAAAAACCATTATTGTTTGTTTTTTTTCTTTCCAACATGCATTGAACGTTCCATGGTGGGAAGTGTAACTCCGCGCTCAGCGCGTTCGACAAGCCTTGTTTCTTTCTTCAAATAGTGATATATAGCTATAGACGAACCAAGTCAAAATTCTTGCATTTCGATCCGGCATTCCGGTCAAACGTCACAGTGCGCGCCGAATTGGGCTAATACACCACCTCTAATCCTGAAACTCCAGGGATACCTTTCGTTCGTTACCCCTCACGAGAACAAGACCTTGCCCAACCAATTGCGATTAATAGACGTGTCATCATATTACCCTTGAGCGCATTCTAAGGACCAAAGAAGCATGAAGAAGGAAGTCATTGGCGCATAGGACCGATGTGCTGGAACAATGAACGAAAAAAAACATGGAGGGGGGAGGAGGAGGGTTATATAACATTGAGTTGTTAGCTTCACAAAGACACAGTAACGGAGGAACATGAGAAACACGATATATAGAGAGGATATAGGACTCGAGGCGCGACCGAGGAACACAGAAAGTATGGATGGATGGGGAGGGGGGACAAAGGGATATGTGTGTGGTATTTGTGCATGTGGCGTGCGTGTGGTGTTGGTTGTGTGTATGTTTTGACTGCATATCTGAATGTCCGTCCAAAGTTCTTCAACAACGAAGGAGATAATGAGTATAAAGGTAATTGTACGACCGCGGCGTACGAAACAAGCGCATGGAGGAGCAGGTCCTAGCCTAGCCTCACTGCAGGCGACAATAATCACCTGAGTTTGGGTATATAAATGGGTCGTCGCTTGATGATGGGAGGAGGATGGAGTGGTGGGGGGTATGCACTCGGATCCTGACATGGGTAATCTGTGTCTTAATGAGGGTAAATGTCGAGCACATCGGGTTTTGCATATAAAGAACTTGATAATGGATTGTGTCCGGAGCCAAGTGATGATTGATGGTTATGATGGGTCCAAAAAGAAACAAGAGGCAGAGCCATAACTCAATCACACAAAGAATTGTGTGCTGTGGAGACTAGTCAGTCATCCGCAGTTTATGGCGCAGAAAAACCAACTTACTGGATACGACTCGCAGCATGTACTTCCATCTCCTCCATCTTATACGAATTCAGCTCCTCTTTGATCCTCTGTGCCAACGCGGGTGTTAAACGACTCCATGTAGCGGGTTCGCTCCTCCGATCGTAAACCGACGCAGGGAACGTGTCATAAACCGACAAATTATTGTCGAAGACCAACCTTTTACTGGGTGCCGTCGCAGACCGGTGTGACAGCATAAGCGGCGGATTCATAGTGGATAGAACGGGCGCCGACGAGTTGAGATTAGGGTGGTTAAAGATGGTGTTCGACTTTTCAGGTGGATGCGGAGCTTGAGAGGGTTGGGTCTGAGAGGTAATTGTCGGCGTCGGCGGTTGTGACTCCTGTGTTGAGGATTCCAAAGTCATCGCGGTATCGAAGGATAGGGGAGGAAGGGACGGTGGCGTGGAGGGTGGTGTATTATGTGATGAATGCGGGTGCTTGTGGAGGCCATCAATCTGATCAGGGTCAGGCGAGGGTATGTGGGCGAGCGGTCCCAATTCTGGGGTATGGCCAGGATGTGAGTTATAAGAATTGGAACGCACGCGATTCTGAATGGGTGCATCGGCCAGGTACTTGTGCTGATCGTAAGATTCAGCGTCTGCAGAACTTGGGTCAGTTGCTCTGATAAGATGATATAAGAGCACACACGAACGTTTTAAGATACCCTTGGACGGCATACGCGTCCTTTCAACACTTCTTCGAATATCGATGGCCCACGGCTCATGATCGTACTCGTCACCATCCATGCTCGTCCTCTCTAAACCAAGACGGATCGTCGCATCCTCAGCAATATCACCATCAACGTCCCAGTCTTCATCATCCTCTCCCCATCCATCGGCGTGGAAATTGCTTCCACCCTGCTGAGGCCCATCGAAATGACCATCGTCACTCTCATCGTCGTCATCCTCCACCATCACCCTCGTCCCGTCCTCATTCACCCGCATTGCCCCACCACTCCTCTTCACTGGCGATGTCGATCCTTGTCGTCTCGTCGTATTCTTATCCCAAGCCGGCACACCGGCCCCATTGACGCCGTTGGCCACTATCGGTGACGATGCAGCGGTCGTATTGGATGACGGGCTGCTTACAGCCGCCGCCGCCGCCGCCTCCTGTGCTGCCTTAGCCTTAGCAGCTGCCTCGGCATTACTTTTGAGTGTATGTTGCCGCGCAAGCTTCGCCGCCGGACTGAGCCCGTTCATATCCGCGCCCACCGTCCAATCGCTGCGGTCGAGTTCTGCCGTGACATGAGAAACACTGGCTTCGCTCGCCTCTGCCTTGGCTGAACCCTTCTTGTCCTTCTTTTTCTTGTCCTTGTCCTTGAAGAGTGATGTGATGCCCGCCAGTGAGTTCCGCTTCGCAAGCTTGCCCATGGAGCCAAGTTTCCTAATCATGACACTGGCACTACTGACAGTAGACGAGAGGGAAATGTTATCAGTGCTAAGGTTCATCTTTGCATTGAACAGGGACGCCGCGCGTCCCTTCTTTTTTGTCTGAACAGTGGCGGTCGAAGAAGAATCATCAATGGCGTCCGTGGACCCGCGAGGGGTGGCGGACCCGCTGGACTTGCCCGCCACGGATGAGATGATGGCCGGACTCTTGGCCTTTGGCTTCGAGGCCTTGATAGACTCGTTATCGGAAGTCTCTTCCTCTTTGAGTGCCTGGGCAGTGTTGAAGGAGAGGGCGCGTCGTAGGCGACCCTTGAGCCCGCCACTGCGCGACATGCCTGCACTAGAGGGAGGATCCAACACTGGATCACTGTCATCACGTGACATACGACGCTCGTTGGCAGTGAAAGTGCCCTGGGAAAGAGGGGACGGCCGCACTGGACGCGGGGTCGCCAGCGAAGGAGAGGAAATCGAAGAAGCAGTCGCAGAGGAAGTCGTCGTTGTCGATGTTGGCGGAGGCGGGGAGATGCCGGAAGCACGAGCCGAACTAGTCGAGGATGTTGACGATGCTCTATGATGAGGAATGCGCAACTGTCCAGACGAATTAGAAACCGAGGATGACACTGGGGGAGGCGAGCTGCGATTTGGAGGAATGGACGGAGAAGCATTCCGGACACGGCCGTTACCATTGACCGACGGGGCATTATGGCCACTTTGACCACTTTGATTGCTGTTGGTCCTTTGGCGACTACTGGTTGAATTGACAGAAGAGGAAGAACCCGAGGCTTCCGGACGTTTGTAGGGTGGATTTGGGGGAGATGGTTGGGCAGAGGGACGCCTATCAGCTATATCAGGGGACTGAGCTTGTGGCTGCCGACTAGGCCGGCGGTATGGATGAAAGCCGCTAAATTGGGCCTGCTGGGCCTGCTGCTGTTGCTGCTGCTGAAGGTCAGCTGCGCCACCTCTGTGTGGGGGAGGAGTGCCACTTGGGAATGGACTAAAGCCGGGATTCTGGGGAAAATAGTCATTAGTGCGCTGTTGCTGAGGAAAAGCGTGCTGTGCGTTGAAGAGCATGTGCTGATAGGCCCACTGCGCCAAGTGAGCATTTGCAGGATCAAAATAAGGCGACTGGGGATGTATTGGTGCGGTATAAGGCTGCTGCTGGTGATTTTGATAAAACGAGGGGTAAAAAGGAGCAGCAGAAATGGAGGGCGTCCAGCTGCCTTGTGGCTGCTGAACAGGGTATGGCTGGTGATGGGGCTGCTGCTGCTGCTGCGGATGTTGGTGTGCGCTGTCAGCAGCAGCAGAAGACGAGCGTTGCCTCGTGTTCGTCGAGTTTCCGTCCATTGCGCCTTGCATATACACTTGTTGCTGCTGCCAGTCTCGAGGTGCAAGAACAGCCATCGACTACTATCAGGGCACAGCGAGCCGACCCGTGAGTATCTGTCTGCATGAGGTCAGGACGCGGCGTGCGCAGCAGGAGGTTACTTACCACGGCCTACAGCGAGCAGGACGGAGCTCGTCGTCGTGCTGGGCGGCGAGGAGATGGGAGATGGGAACAGTCGACGCTGGCAACAGCGGCCTCGAAAGGCAAATCTGTTGCGATCAGCCAGCCACAATCAAAATAAATCGCAACAACTTCACGTGCCCAATTGACGCGCCGCGGATTCGACACCGTCTTGCTCGGATTCCCTCCATCAATCACGTATTCTTCGTGTTTAGATCCTCTTCGCGATATTACTCCACAAAAACAATTTCTTATCAATCTGGCACTCCATCGTGCAGCCATTTTACGTCTAATCTCTCGCTTGGCGTTCTGAGTCTGTTTCGCCATTTGTACACATCATTTCTAGAAAACATTGACATCGTATGTTAAAAAGCTAGCGTGCTCTCCCACTTGGTCTTACCTCTGCCTTTTCGTGCATTCGACTTCACCTTTGAGTAATACTTCCCCAATCATCGCTTCCATATACAGTCCCGCTCGGGTATCCAAGCTCTAATGAAAGAAGCTCCGCGCCGCCTCCCTAGGTCTTGTAAAACCATAAAACGCTTCTCATTAAGTACTCGCCAATGCCGGCGGTCTCCATCATCGTCCATCCACTTTCCATTCCTGGTTACATCTTAACTATCGGTTCTCGGTCCGAGCGCCTTTGCAGGATAGAAGTCACTGACTTCGCTGGAAACTATCATCTCTGCTGCTAACAAGACATTTGATGATCTAGCAAAAATGCAGCAATGTCCAACGAACGACCCCACATGTCCAAAAGTGCGCCTTCGCCTTGCGCTTGCAATATCCATCTTCTTGCCAACTCTTCGTCTCGCCAACGTCTCGCTTCGTAATGCTTCATGCACTTGGGAGGGCTTCCTAGCAATTAGGGAGTTAGATACCCGCTTCAATTCCGTTACACTTTAAGCAAGTGGATGTCGATCACCTCCTATATCTCAATGAACGATTCATGTCGTATGAAGTTTGTGCGCATCTCATTACACTGAGTGACAGGAAGGCAATAAATATAGTAATTGCCCTCAAGATAGATTAGTCTTACTCGGTGTATATCCGGCCAATATCTACGTTTTCTTTGTTGTCACAGATGAAATGCCAGGCCCAACCTGTTCGAAATGAAAATGCAGGATCCATAATGGGCATTTTTATCCTGTTCGGCTGACCTGAAAACCAGGATGTGTAACTGCCCAACTGGCTTATTTGTATGGGACACGCCACCGCCACAGACCATGCTTTGACGTCCAGCATGAACCATGGTCCGAAGATTGCAATGAGCCAACTATAATTACACAAGACGAGACTAGCTAAGAAGAAGAATCAATGTAAACAACCGGAGGCCAATATGTAAAAATCGTAAAAATGTCAACTTGGGTGTATACGTATTTGAAAGATTTGGCGGTACGGGCGCCGCAAGGCACAATTCAAGGCCGTAAAAATTGCACTGTTCTTCCTCCAATTCATTCGCCCGACTTAGCATCGGAACAAAGAATGTTGAACGAACAAGGTAGGAACATATATGAGGCGGACAAGGCGTAATCGTGTCTGAGTCATGTCAGGCTGTTTCCACTAAAGCCAGCTGCGCAGGAGCACAAATACCCTGTTCACAACGTTACACTCGAATCATAAGCTCGAGTCGTACAGTAGATACAGTAGGTCGACACTACAAGTCCATTGCTTAGTCATGTGTTGCAGCAACAGCGGAGTTCGTGACGATTCCACACAACCTTTCATCATTTCACTACATAATGTCTGGCCTAGGAAGCTGGCTTTGGGGCACATCCACGATCGACGATGCAATCGGTGCGCAGCGAGAATTTACTCCCGACTCCTGACCTCTCCTGACGACTCTATCAGACAGAGCCACTTCAGAGCTAGTACCTGCTGGCTCAGAGGATATTGCACTAAACCTAGAAATATGTGATCAGATACGCTCCAAGTCTGCACCAGCAAAGGACGCTATGCGTGCTCTCAAGCGCCGGTTGAATCATAGAAACCCCAACGTGCAGAATCTGGCGCTCAGCGTACGTCACATTGCGACTGTACTATCATCTGGCTCATTTATTTCCACAGCTGACAGATACCTGTGTCAAGAATGGAGGGGACTTGTTTCTGGCAGAGGTAGCTTCTAGAGAGTTTATGGACAACCTAGTCTCGATCTTGAGAGTCCCAGGGCTGAATCACGACGTCAAGCAACACATCCTGAGGCTTATCCAAAATTGGAGTATCGCGTTCGAAGGGAAGACCAATTTAGCTTATGTGGGCCAGGTCTACAAGACACTAGTCAACGAGGGTGCGTGTACATGACACCTCTACTACGCTTACGCGGCTAACTGAAGCGTAGGTTTCAGCTTTCCTCCAAAGGACCTCTCTCTCGCGAACTCTGCCATGGTGGACACACAGACAGCTCCAGAATGGATCGACTCAGACGTCTGCCTTCGATGCCGGACAGCGTTCACTTTCACTAATCGCAAACACCACTGTCGGAATTGCGGACAGGTCTTTGATCAGGGGTGTTCCTCCAAATCTATGGCTCTTCCGCATTTTGGGATTACACAGGAAGTTCGTGTTTGTGATGGTTGTTATAGCAAGCTGACGCGAAAAGCGGAGAGAGTGTATGTCATCTTCGAGTCATATATCAGACCATGTCCTTATCTCTTTTTGCAGAAGCAGCATCAACAGAGGACATCGTCACTCTGCTAGCATGAACAGCACCCGCCATCAGAGTGCTCGCGAACTAGCAGATTCCGAGCTTCAACGCGCTATTCAGCTTTCGTTACAAGAACTCAATCCCCAGGGTCATTCACGTCCTGGCTATGTCCCATCACAACCCACCAGATGGCAATCTTCTGAACCACCCCTTGTTGATCGTTCGTCTCGCCCCACGAAACCGAGTCCTATCGAAGAAGAGGAAGAGGATCCAGATCTACGTGCTGCCATCGAAGCCAGTTTGCAGGAAGCGAATGCACCCAAGCCCAGCGCTCCGGTTGCCGTAGAATCACCGCGAACGGAGTATAATGGCCCCGCTCATTCTCAATCATATCCTCCTAGTGCATCTCAGATCCCTGCTCCTCCCGCCATGCCGAGCTACGATCTTGAGCCATTGGAATCCGACGCAATATTGACATTCAGCCAGACAATCAATCAAATCGAGGCCCAGGGTGGTCGTGACATTTCGCGATATCCAGCTGTTAATGAATTGTTCGACAAGGCAAACGGTTTACGACCAAAGCTGGCGTTAAGTCTTGATGACGCGGGTCGTAAAGAAAGAAAGTATCTTTCACCCTCCTGAATTTCATTTACTGAGACTGTACTCTACAGAAATATTGTCAGATATGCATGACAAGCTGTCGCAGGCTGTTAAGCTCTACGACAAGATCCTGACAGAACAAGTCGAACGTCCAACGTGGCGATCATCGCCGGCGACGTCAACTTACCAGCCCGCCGAACCCAGTTACAGTACCGTCAATAACTCTACTCAATGGGCTTCTTCGATTCCTGCAACGACATCAGCTTACCAAACCCATGCTGAACCATCACGGCTTACAATGTCTCCCGAAATTTCTCATACCGAATCTCAGCCTCAACATTACACTTCTGCTCAACCTGTATCATGGCAGCCAAGCCAAAATATACAACAAATTTCACCCGCTACTATACCATCCGCGCCCGCTTTCTCTTCACTGCAATCGTCACCCGAACCCCAGAGGCGCCAATCATATATCGAACTACCGCAGCAGTATCAGCCCTACGCAACACCCGCTACGCCTCAGGCTCAATTCCTTCCTCCCGTCACCCTCCCTCCCGTTACTCTCAGCCCACAACCTTACCAGACTCAGACGACGTCCCCGTTATCGTTTCAAACCTCACTGCCGTCCCAAGAGCAGCCCCAGTATGCCGCATCTGCTCTTCCCCCATCTCTGCCTCAACAGCATCAGCAACAAGAACAACAAACTTATGCCCTCCCGTCTTCCTCCCCGTCGCTCAGCCGCCACAAAACCATCTCTCACACCGCCCCGCCTTCCGCCCCACCACCCGTCAACGGACATCTCACGCGCAGCAACACCGTCGCAGCTCCACGACAGCCGCAGGTCCAGCATCACTCTCCTGCGCCTACGCTCCCGCAGTTCCCTGTCGCACCGACGTCAGCACCTACGACCTTCCCGATGTACGGTCCTCCGGCACCAACTGGCTTTTCACCTCCTGAGGAGAGGAAGGAGGCACTGTTGATTGATCTGTAAGGACAAGATTGGTTATCTTTGGCATGTATAGTGCAGACTTGTGATGAATGTATATATTCACTTATGTCTGGATTGTTCTGCTCATAACTTAGACATCTCGCTTATGATGACGACACACGCTCCGGCCAATACTTCGAATTTGAGTTGATGTTCTAGGTCGGTTGTACCATCTGCGACCCTCGAAGCTTTCAATCCGCTTTGCGAGGTCCAGAGTGACAAGGCTAGCGTGTGGAGATTACGAGTCCATATGATGGAGTCGTGAAGGAGTTGCTTGTGAAGAGGGAGAAGTCGCTAAGGTGGGGGCTGGACCGTGTTTGATTGAAGTGGAGGAGCAAGGATACTGGCTCGAAAGAGAACCTCCAAACCAGGTGGGACCATCCTCGCTGTGAGCAACGACAAGCAAATAACATTGTGCATTACCTCCAAATTTCAACGGCATTAATGGGGTAGTGGTAACCTGGGTCGTTGCCATTGACATGATGTCGACCCGCCGGGGGTTCGATTCCCCCTTAATGCAATTGAAATCCAGATACTCTTCTTTTAGTTCTTTCTTTCTGAACACGGAGCAAATACTGATCCAAGTCATTATGTTTTTGACTTGACCACAAATATTGCATTTGAACACACTTCTGAGTAAAGTTATTAATGGGGATAGGCAATTCCTGTGGAGATCATTATATTTGTGGTTGTTTGATCCCCTGAAAAGGTGACCTCTCAATTCAAATTTCAGTATATTGTCACACCCTTTGAGATGAGAATAGTGTGCAAATGGTAATTTAAATAGATTTACCTAGGTCTTGGCCAAGACTTATTTCAACAGCTGAACAACAGATGAAATCTTGAAAACAAAGTTGGCAATCCATCAGTAAAATGAAGGAAGGTCTTTGGCACCTTTGGCATTGTCCAAGAGATGTCAAAGATGTCAAAGACTTTACATATCTCACATCACAATCTCCTTTTCTCCACAAGATCTTGATGTCTTTTGAAAAGCTCAATGTCTCTAACTTCTAGAGACATTGTCAAGACCTGCTATTTTTTCCACTTTCTCTACTCTGGGCAACACCTATAAGCCTCAGAGAGTCAACTCTGGACATCTGTGAGTCCTTTCCCTCTGCCATTGACTAACTCCAACTAATGAGTTCTTGCTCTTGAAGGTGAGCCTCTAGATCAGCAGAAACTGACATAATATCAAGACTCCTCTACTCATCAAATCCTTGATGACTTACTATGCTGCACCTCACTATCAGCTTATCATGGCTTATCCTGCCAACACACATGGTCATCTGACTGTACCAGTATATTATGAACAACCTTCAGCAATTCTGCCAAATATTCATACCCATTACCCCATTCTTCATTGGTCTCTAAGCTCATACTGGCTAGTGACACAGCATGGGTATGGGACAGAACTCTCTATCAGCCAGGGTCTGGCTCCTGACTAGCACTCTCTAGCCCTGCCTCTATAAGGGCAATGTCATGACCCTGCCATCTCCAGACCCTTATATGCTGCTCCAACTCCAGCACACACCTCCCCCACACCCCTTGCACACTTCTGGGGCCACCAACAACCTCACAATGCTGCATTGGCAACACCTGTGGCCATCTCTGGACAGACCCCCAGGCATCACTGAACTCCAGCATCTTGGCTGACATGTCACCCCGAGGCTTCCCTGTCACTGGATACATCTGAATCCCCAGCATCCTGGCAATCACATAACATTCCATAACATTCCTCCCACAAACTGTCAGCATGTCACCAGGCCACCTGCTTCTGTGGTGGTCAATAGGTGCCACTACCATGTACCACAACTGCTGACCTGCCCTATGCAAGACAGCTGCGGCCCACACCAGCATGCCCCAACAACTGCTACGACTGTCAGGTTCCACTGATGATGGAGGCTCAGCTACACTGGCAAGTCCTTACTAGGCGAGCTCAGGAGGCTAAGTACAAGCCTGGGGGTTTGCGGGAACTCCGGTACAGCTATGAGTGGCCCAGGGTGAAGTCCAGACACTTCGGGGTATGAGTAGTGATGCGCGTGAGGTTGGAAGTGCTCCAGGTAGAGGAGCACAAGTTCAGGGGGTAGGGTAGGGTCTTAATGGAAGGGGGAACGGAGAATGGAGGGTAGTATGGATTGGAGAATGGGAGTAGGCTCAGAAGCGGGTAGGAGTAGGTACAGAATGAGTGGGAGATGGGTTGGTCAGGAAACTGGGGGGACAGAAAGGGATATGAAACAGGAATTAGAAATAGGGAGAAAGAGATATGGAACAGTAGATAGAGAGATGGAGAAAAGATACGGAACAGAGAGACAAGTCACGGAATGGAGATACAAGGCATGGAGACAAGAGACAAGAGATGAGACAAGAGATGAGACAAGAGAGAGAGAGGCAAGAGAATAGATTGAGATAGAGACAGAGACAGAGAATATGGAAAATATGGAGAACTACAGTTAATATCAAGACTACCTGACTCGTATGCTATCCTAAGGTTTATGTACTACCCTTCTGCCAAGTCCTGGGTAGGATTCTAGCTCGGAACCATGGCACCTGATTCCTCCGGCTAAGTCCTGGGACTGGCTCCCAGCCTCAGGGTCATGATAGTTGTCAGGGCGTGCTGGCACGGGTTATGGCGGTCTTGCATCGGGTGGGTCGGTGATCGTAGTGCATGGTGGTGGCGCCCTTTGGTGCCACAGAAGCAGGTGGCCTGGTGACATGCTGACGGTTTGTGGGAGGAATGTTGCAGAATGTTATGTGATGGCCAGGATGCCAGGAGTCCAGGTGTGTCCAGTGACAGAGAAGCCTCGAGGTGACATGTCAGCCAAGATGCTGGGGTTTGGTGATGGCCAGGGATCTGTTTGGAGATGGCTGTGAGTGTTGCCAGTGCAGCATTGAGAGGTTGTTGGCAGTCCTGGAGGTGCGCAAGGTGTGTGCTGGGGCTGGAGCAGCCTATGAGAGTCCAGAGATGGTGGGGTCATGACATTACCCCCCCTTCAGTGTCAAGACCCTTTGAGACGGGGACCACAGTGGCAGTGTTGTGGGAATTCAAAACCAAAGCTAGTGCTGGCACAGAAGTCCTTGAAATTGAAGTTGAAGACATATGGCGGCTGTCCAGAAGGTGCTCCAGGGGATAAAAGGGAGGGCTCACCACAGTTGGTTCTCTGTCCTACCATGTCTTTGCCTAGTTCTTCCTCTGGTCCCCCTACTTCCCCATCTTCCGACAATAATTGTGTGGCATCCTAGAAGTTATACAAGGCATGCCAGGCAGCTTTCAACCAATGCTGGGATGCGCATGCATTATTGGCAATGCTCTGCCAACATGAGTGGGGGCACTCCCTCCATGTTCAGTGCTAACCCAGGTGTAGAGGTGTCGATGCAAACTCTGGGAGCAGGCCCATTGCAGGCCCCACCCTGCCCAGAGGTGGTGTTGCCACATCCGGCTCCCTGCGCTGCTGAGTTGTCCCCAGATTGTCAGGTCTCTCAAGAGGTGGCAATGCCAGAGCAGGTGGTGGAGGCATTATCCCAGGTTTGGGGCCCCCCAACCCTTGCCTGGTGCCAGGAGCATAGTCCCATAGGTGGCCCTTCTTTTTTGTGTATTCCAAGGCTGATTCTAGGATCTTTTTAGTGCATCCTCTGTGCTTGTCAGGGGGGAACCCTGCAAATTTGCCCTCCGGAGGCAGGGTCATGGTGTGACTTCTCTGTGTGTGAGGCCTGTTAGGCCCACCATGAGAGGTGCTCCATATTGCAACTCTGGAGGGCAACCTGTGTGGCAGAGGAACAGGAGTGGGGTGTGGAGTGGGTTCTGGCCCATATGATGGTGGCTCCGAGGTCCAGGCATGTGTGGAGGGGTTGGCAGGAGTCAGGAGGGAGTGGTGTGGGGTCCAGGGTGGTGGTGAAGATAGGGCCACTGCAGGGGGCGCAGAAGTCGTCAGGGGTCAGTTCAGGTAAGCAGCGGGTGTCCTCTCTGTCTGGTTGACCCTCCAAGCACCCTGTCACGACCCCACCATCTCCTGACCCCCATGCACTGCCCCGGCCCCGACACACACCTCCCCCGCACCCCTTGCACACCTCCGGGACTGCCAATAACCTCCCAACGCTGCACTGGCAACACCCGCGACCATCTCCGAACAGATCCCTGGCCATCACTGAACCCCAGCATCTCGGCCGACACGTCACCCCAAGGCTTCCCTGTCACTGGACACACCCGGGCCCCCAGCATCCTGGCCATCACATAACATTCCGCAACATTCCTCCTGCAAACCGCCAGCACGTCACATTGCCACCTGCTTCTGTGGCGCCAAGGCGTGCCACCACCACGCATCATGACCGCCGACCCGCCCGACACAAGCCCGCCGTAACCCGTGCCAGCACGCCCCGACCACTATCACAACCCCGGGGCTGGGAGCCAGCCCAGGGACTTAGCCGGAGGAATCAGATGGCTCGGTCCCGGCTAGAATCCTACCCGGGACTTAGCGGGAGGGTAGTACATAAGCCATAGGGTAGCATACGAGTCGGGTAGTCTTGATATTAACCATAGTTCTCCATATTTCCGTGTCTCTGTCTCTGTCTCTGTCTCTATCTCAATCTCAATCTATTTTCTTGCCTCTCTCTCTCGTCTTGTCTCTCATCTCTCATCTCTTGTCTCCCATCTCCGTGCCTCATTCCGTTCCGTGACTCATTTCTCCTTTCTGTTTCTCTTCTCTGTTTCTTTACCTATCGTCCGTATCTCTTCCTCTCTTCACCCCGG
>QGOB01001389.1:0-40733 GCA_003313055.1 Termitomyces sp. MG145
CCTCTCTTCGTCTTCAGAAGAATCGTTTTCAGAATCAGAACTATCGAAGGAAGTATCTGACATTTCGTCTTGAATTGGAACTGACGGCGCATGCTTGCTTGTCCATCTGCTGAATGACATCTAGTTGACGTTGGAAACCTATTCCGGGAAAAGAAAGCAAAGGCCTCACCTTGAGATTGCTTTTATGTCTGGATTTGGGTGCCATCACGGTCCCATCGGGGTTCCGTCTGAGGGCGCTACCAACTCCAGAAGATGTAGGGGGGACAGATGGTTCAGTCGAAACTTCAACAGCCGCAGCATTAAATCCTCTAGTCAAGGATTCTTCTGACTCCTTAATTTGCTTTGTGCTTGAAGAAGTTTTGATTTCCTTCCCTCCAAGGAGTATCCTGTCCTCTTCCGAGTCGGTACCTTCGTCGTTGGCATCAACCACAGCATATGCGTCACCCCTTCGTTTACGCTTTCCCAAATGACCATCGAGCGCACGCCGGACTTGCTTGTCTTCAAACCGCTCAAGTCGTTCTTGATGTGTGGACACCTTTCCAGTCCCCAAAGATGAAGAGGTTTGTAAATGTAGAGACGATGGACCTTCTGCCTGTGTCTGACTGAGAAACGTCAAAGAGAATTAACAGTAATAAAAGCAGAGACGCACGCTAATTTCTCGAAGAGAAGTACTCGCTCCTCTTTTTTAAGTTTTTTGTCCTGTTGATCGAATCATAAATAAGTAATTTCGCAAGTCCTGAGTCCAACGTACGATGTATTTCTCAAGTCTTTTCTTCTTCTTACTGGACCATTTGGAATCAGATTGGGCGGCGAGCTACCACAGACATCAGTTTCCAGGACATTTCAAATATGCCATTACGAACCTCTTGCCTAAATTTTTCTCTCCGTTCCTGATCTTTGATCTCTTTTGGCTTCAAGGCAAGGATACTAGCGTTTGGGTCGACTTGAACGGCTTTAGGTTCGCCCTCAGTCTTCCGGATTCGTCTTGGTTTCCCCCTTTTCCTGGAGCCTGATTGTCTTGCGCGCTTTACTTTTTGAGCATGATCCATAACCGTCGAACCCCAGCTGGAGAACAGTCGCGTTGGTCAATCAAGAATTCGAGATGCATGTACAAAATTATGCCTCACGTGCTAGAGATTGATGATCACATGGCGAGTGTGATTGATTGTTGACGTGTGTCGGTGTGGCAAACACAACAAAAGACCGGAACCTGACTTCTGAGTCACTCTAACAACTCCCTGCCATTGTAGACGGTCTTTCCCTGTTTAACCTTACTACGCTGAGGTCTCATCGTAGAATTCTATCAGCATTATGCGAGGCATCAATTCGGTGCCTCTAGACGACGACATCATAGGTTGTGTATTGACCTCTTTGCCTGACTACTCGACTCTTCGAACAACCATCCTGTCATCCAAATCATTTTACAATGTTTTTAAGGCGCACCCGAAATCAATCATACGCGCCATATCTCATAACATTATTGGGCCATCGCTGTCTCAGGCTATCAGGCTACTTCGTTACGAAGTCTCTACGGATTTAAACTTTACAAGCACGCAGAACACTTCTCAGAAGAAACTATGGTCAGAGGAAGATGACATTGGTTTAATCACTGGTAATGAGTGTCGCCAGTTGTTGAAGAACGCCACAGTTGTCAAAGCTCTAGAAGACCTCTTTAGTTTCAGGCAGGTCGAAATTGTCTCTGATCCAAAGAAATTTAACATAATGAACCAATCCCTCTTACGATGTGGCCAGACATAAAGATCGCACCTCTCGCACCAGTCTTTTGAACTCCGTAGAATCTCTCCGTTTTCGCAGGGCAATGTATCGCCTGATGCTGATTGCCAAGATTTTCCCGGCAGATGAATACGAGTTTGAAGATGAAGAAGATGAAGATTTCGATCCAGCTCATGTGGAACGTGATAGGCTTGCTCGGAAGAAGTTGTTGGATGATTTTGCCACATCTGAATTACTCGAGTTGCATAGTGCTTCATTATTTCTGATTGAAATTGCTCAGGGGATCTCTGCCGGAGAAAGCGGGAGACGTTCGTCATCCATTAAACTTGCGTCTCATCTCGATATTGATCCCCATGACGACAGCTGACGCAATGTCTGGAGATGTGGTCCTGGCCCGTGGTCCAACAACGGTACTGCAGGCATATCAACTAATGATGACGGAAGATCTGTATGGAAATTTGGAGATCGGCATTGTCCCATCTTCTTTTGTGGATTATCTTTCCAATCCACTTGAAAGGATCTGGGAGGAACGCAAGATAAAACCTCCAGACAACTCTACCCATTGGGTAGCTTTACTCGACGACATTCGAGGGGCTCACGACACTTGCAAGTTGATTTCATCTTTGATCATTGTGTATATTCATACCATCACACAGGCGACAAATGCGGCGCTGTTTGCGGCCTGAATCTGTGGAACGAGTCAGGTCAGTCGTGTCCAAGAATCATTATCTCTCGCATCAACAATAACTATCAGGTTGGGACGATCTACGGCGCATCTCCTTCTCTCTTGGAGCTCGTGGTGTCGTCGGACTCGTTCAGGGATACCTTCTAGCCAACATTTGTGAGGGCGTTAGGCTGAGAGGCGAGCTCCTTAGCGCTTATGAACCACCGACGTATGCAAATCTTCTGGAGAAAATGTACAAGGTTAAAACTTCTTCTTGGGATACTTGGAATCATGGTGGTTGGCTGTGCGAACCATGCATCACTCAGCTATTCCGAGCTCATCTTCACCTTTGGTTCCTCGAATGGAAACGAGAGAGTGAGCCTTAGCTCATCGTTTTTCCCTTTCACACAACTCATGTTCTGTTCCAGGAGGGGACGTGATCCATGAAAATTGCTGGTCAGTAATTTTGGCGTCTACAAGGTCTAAACTTCATCACTAAGATGTTGAGGAATAGGTATGGATATAATTGTCGGACGCAGAGACATAGCATCCATCATGCAGAGCGACTCAACGTATGTTACTCTATTGATGCAATTCATCTTAATTGACTGAATAACTCCCAGCATCTCTGTGAACCTACGCGGTAAACATAAAGACAGGCCTGAGTTTGACTTATAGTTATTCAATTCCAATTCAATTGGGGTCAAGGTTGTTGATACCCGGGCGAAATGGGATCTATAGGAGAGTGATTAATCCTAGGTCAATCTTTGATAAAAGTACAAGAGTCGTATCTGTGATTGCAAAATGATTGCCAAGTGATTGCACCTCGAATGAATGAATCTGTTTTTCCTGCCGACAAGCCACAACACAGGGCTAAGAGGCATGGGTAGCTAACAGGTATGTGTTCTACCATATTTTGTAGTTATGATGTACGGTTTAGGTAGCGGCTCTTTTGTAATGTTCCAACGTATACTTTTCGTCGCAGATGTGCAGTGACTGCACCGCGAGCCGTGACGGAAAAGGCAATTTTGTGTCACGCTTGCCCCGTCCGCATGACACGGCACGCGTTTCCTGTCACCAACATCACAGTTGTTGAGAATTCCAGTTCTCATTTGAGTAGAGCACTAAACATACATGTCCCAAGCGGACGAAGATTCGACATTCTTTGAACGCGAACGCAACAGGCTTGCGCGCGATATCACATCTGTAGGTATTACTGTGATGTAACAAGTGACACGGTCTTACTCATCCCAAAACAGGGCTTCGAGGAGCTCCTATCCTCCACGAATGTGTTAAATCGCAAGCTTGAAGAGGTACTTGGAATGACGAAGGAGTATGACACCATTGCCGAGCTGTGGCAAAGCTTTTATCGGCTCATGCGGGGACCCGTTACTGACGAGGAAGATGGTGGTGAGGAGAAGACGGTTGGTTTGCCAGGGACGGGAAGACACATAGTCACTATAAAGCACAGTAGAGCATCAACTACACAACGAGGTGCGTTGGTTGATAAACTAGAAGAACTCCTATTTACAATATATCTGGATACACGAAGAATGACACACGGCTACAACGAGTAAGATGTATGTACGTATCGAAGCGAAGACACAGAAAGGATCAGGAGAAAGCGTTTCACACATCTGCCCATTGTGCCACCTGTGTGAAATATCAGAAAGATAATCATCTGTAGTTCAAATCAAGCCTACCCAGGAGAAACCGTTAAACTCAGCTTGGTCTCGAGAAGATAATTGTCCATGAACTGGAGTAAGAGTGGGTTTCTCACGCGTGAACTCTTCGTCAAAGTTACTGGTATCAGCGCTTCCGTTCTAAAACATCCTTGAACAAAGAAAAAAAATCACTGTAACGACGCACGTACAATGGTGGGAAAGTAAGGTGGAGGAATGCGCTTGTGGAGGACATCGTCAAAATTGACGTCTTTGAAGAATGGCTGGCGTTTAATCTCTTCAGCATCCTCTTTGCTTGACCCAAGACGACGTGAAGGATCGCGTGTCAGCAGCTGTAAGGATAAACTTAAGGAAGAAGAAGTATAAAGATGAAGAAAACCACCTTTTGCAAGATTGAAACAGCATCTCTCGGCATAGTGATGGGATAAAGGGGTTCGTCCTCCAAGATAGCATCGAAAATTTCATCCTCGTCATCCCCACGAAATGGAGACTGGCCTAACAACATTTCGTATGTAAGAACGCCGAAAGCCCACCAATCCACCGCACGCCCATAGCGTTGCTCCAGGAGAATCTGTTTAAATCATTAGAATCGAAAAAAAGGCAGCTATCTGCTGTAACAGACTTCGGGGGCCATGAATTCAGGTGTTCCGCAGAAAGTGCTCGTCGTACTTCCATACCACATATCTTCTTTGCAGAGACCATAGTCAGCAACTTTTACATGTCCATCTAGAGTCAAAAGGATGTTATCAAGCTTGAGATCGCTGTTTTACAACATGAGAGCTATGCTAGCGCAGACACAGGAATATAGGACTAACCGATATATGATTCCGTTGGCATGGAAATACTCCAGGGCAAGGAGCACCTCCGAAGCATAAAACTTAGCTTGTCGAAGAGAGAACTGCTTCCGCTGAATATGAAGCATGAGGTCACCGCCACTAACGTACTCCATCACGAAGTAGATGCGGGTCTCAGTCTGGAAGCAAGAATGCAAACCAAGCAGGAAGGGATGGCGCTCCTTTGCGGCGGCCAAGAAAACTCTCTTTTCCGAGCGAGTACTGTTGAACCAGTCAGAGGCGGACTATGGGAATGAAATTGCCGTCTCAAACCTTTCAACTTCGTCATTATCGATGATGAACTCTTTCTTCAGGACTTTGATAGCATAAAGACCATTCGTCAACTTCTCCTCTGCCAACATGACCTTGCCGAAATTACCCTTTCCTAAAACGGCGAGGAAGTTGAAGTCATTGAGAGTGACCTTCCTTGGCGGGCGGGCAGGCGGTTGCTGTTGTGGCAGGGCCTGTGGCGGCAAATGCTGCTGTGGGGCCGGTTGTCGAATAGGTGCAACTTCCTGTGGTGGTCGTTTAGGCGAACCAGGCAAGGATATACGGTCGATAGGACGCATTTGGACGGGACTGGCCAGGCCAGGCTGCTTGGGCTGTATTGGAGGGGCCTGAGGTCGCGGAGGCTGCGAAGCGCTGATCAGTTTTATTTTCAAGTGGAAGATTGCATAAGACATACTGGATAACCCGGTTGTTGGGCATAGCCGTCATAAGCCGCTGGAGGTCCTTGTTCATATGGGGCCTGAGGTCGCCCATCCGGTGGGTAACCAGGTCCAGTGGGTATTGGAACACGACCCCCTGCAGGAGGTCGAACACTAGAAGGTGAGGGCTGCATATAAGGAGGAGTCTGATATGGCTGAGGGGGCAACTGTTGAGGTTGCTGAGGAGGCGAGAAGGGTTGCTGTGCAGGCTGCTGGTATTGATACCTATCTTGAGGGGTGGGAGGTATACGGCCATAGGAATCAGGCTGAGAAGGAAGAGAAGGAATAACAGGCTCTGGTCCAGAGAGCTTCAGACGGTCCATCTGCGAGTCGATAGATGGGGAGGCCATATGGTGATCGGGCTGTGGACGGCCGGGTGGACGACCAGCTGCCGGTTTGTCTGCGCGGAGCCTATTGATATCTCGCCAGTTGCGAAGCAATTCGTTTGCTGTCTCCATCGACATTCCACAGAAATCAGGAACCAAGTGAGCACAGTTTGCATGACAAGTGACGCCACACTCGGAGCATTTACGGGCATTCTTGCGGCCGAGAGGTAACATATAGCCGCAATGGCAACACCAATTGGTGCCAATGTTGGTAAGAGGCTCAAATCGATGAGGAATGCGATGGTTAATTTTTTCCTCGTCTCCCTCCTAAAGTCAAGATGAGACAATGAATTAATCAAGGGATTAGAGATACATGCCCCGGTATTAGATTTGGATATACACTTGGTGACAACTTTCTCATAACACTTTTTGTGGCAGGTATAACGGCAATCTTCGCATTGATATCCAAGAGCATTGAGAAGGAAGTCACCACAGAAGGCACATAGCATGAGTTGATAGAATTGTTGTTGAACAAATTTGTGGCCGTTCATTACGTGGACTTCGTCTTTGCGTTTACGAACGGCGCCCTGTCGGCCAAGACCACCCAGGGGAGCATCCAAGGGACGCTTGCGAACATTCTCTTTGACTAAAAATCCAAGATGAACAAGTATCATCGAGGAAGATCACGATATCTCACTGAAGTTCAGACGAAGCGCAATAGCTCCGGCAGGTTCAACGGAGAACCAAGCATCTATTCCATCAGCTGTTGCAGGTCCTAGAGATATCGGGCCACTCCGCGAAGCATTGCTGAATCCTCCTCCAAGAGGAGCATTGAAGTCACCAGACGGCGGATGTCCCTGGCCTGCATGTCCGTCCCCGTGCATCGCACCAGCGGTAACCCATCCGCCTTGCCCGCTCTCCATGCCGACCTTCTGCCGACGAAGGGCCTCAACTAGATCGTGTATTCGAATCCACAACAGGCCAATAGGAACACCATTAGAATCGCCGGCCTGTTTGTCAGAGACGACGATCTCAACTTCATTAGCTTTGTCCACAGTGATTTCAAAGTCCTCGTTCCAGCGATCGGTCCGGGAAGGGTGCGACTTGGCTAATTGTGTGCCTTCAACTTTGAGTGAGACGAATGTTTCCAAAGTTTGTTTCGAGGATGAACGTATGCGTCCAAAGGAAGGAATGGGGGCATGATCAAGCTCCCGCGCACCCTTGACGGTGACTTGAAGGATACCGGAAAGGGGCTTGGAGCGTATATTTTCTTTACGTTCACCGTCAGGTCCAGCGGGTCCGTCTTCATGCAGCAAGGATCAAACAAAACAAAAAGGTCAGTGGTAATCTTTCTCGTTTAATCTTATTACGATACACACCCGTTTCGTCTTCATCCACAAGATCATCCAGGATGTGTAGGTTCTTGTAACGTTTCAGAGCCGTTTGTAAGAGTTGTATTTTCTTTTCACTTTCAATTTTCTTGCTTTCTGCGTCAGCTCTCGACTTCTTATCGCCATCCGCTTGGTAAAGTTTGGCCATTTTGTCTATGCCCTTCTTGTATTGCAGCTCTACTTGTAGTTTGAACTCGAGTTGATGAAGCATCTTGGATATCTTGGCTGGCGTGATTGGAGTGTCGGCCTTGATCAAATCGAGTTTGGTATATTGCTTGGGCTTGGGTGAGCCAAATTGAGGAGAGCGAGCACCAGAAAACCCTTGTCCCGTAGTGTCATTTGGTCGTCCGCGGTTGGAAGGATCGTAATCTTTTAAAGGTACCTGTGTCGATGAATAGATCGCATTAATCAGCTGTACATTGCAGTTATTCTGTTGATACGCACCTGAGGTGACGATGAGCCTTGTTGTCGTTGATCTGGTTGCGATAACTGGAGCTTGCGGGCCTGCAGCTCCCGAAGCGTATCCTGAAAGTACGACAAGGATCGTTCGGACTCTCTGAACTTCGCCTCATTACGTCGCAAAACGTCCTGATTGGTAGTGGCCTGGCGCATGAGCTGTATTCCCTCCAAGATCTTACGCTCTGTCGCGATGTGCTTGTAGACCTCCTGGATCTTCTGGTCCAGCTCCTAGATGAGCAGAGATCGCTTCGGTCGGCATCAAGAAGGCTCTGTGGAGACAAAAACTTACCGCGGCTGCCATTGTGGAAGAGAAGGTTGTTGCTGGTAGCCCAAGAGGCGATGGAAGTGAGTACTGTACAATGAACAGCGAAATCAGAATCTGGTGACTGTTAATTCATGATTATTGGGGCTGTGGCAGCCAAAATTGAAATTTTTGGTCTAGCAGTTATGTCTATATATGGGTATCTCATATAATCACTGTTTTCTCCCGTATCCTTGTCACTATGTCACTGTCACTGTGCCACCATTCTCATGCCGTCTATTGTATGTCGATCGAAGATACGGGCAGTGTCAGACTACTGCAGCTTGTATCTTAGTGTTCGACATCATCTTGTTTCTGGCGACTTGACTCGTTCTGTTTGTAGACCGAAAGAAACACGCTTTCCGGACAATGTGGACGTGTTGCTCACTTCTAATCTGATCGTCACACTCTCTGGGGATCTAGATGGCGAAGTTATCTCTGCCGAGGAAATATACGCGTCCGAGCTGGCGCAGAACATCGTGGACTACCTTCAGATGGTATTACACGGCCCTTTGCTCCGCACTGTCAAAGTACTCAACAGCAGAACGGGGTAGAATTCAGAAGAACTTGGTTTGAGCTGTGTTTCAAAATTGAAACTCGACGAGACTTCTCAAGTTCCCTCATGTACGCCGTTTCTATCCTTCAATCTACCCGTGTGCTTTTTATTTTATATCTGTACAGTTGTTTTGACGTCGTCACGCCGATACCCTGGCGATCCAGAGATACTTCCTGTCCATGTCAAGTTGGTCTCCATCGATTTGTGCTATTCCTGGCGAACCCCCGACTATCCTCAGACCAAGCAATGCCGTGCCAATCATCCATTCAATGAGAAATTGTCGCTTCCCTACAAAACGGTTTTGAATAATGTCGTTGGGCGTTTCGTGACCTGGCAGTTAGTAAAGTAACCTGATTGTTTTCTCCTTATACTTGACTCTTCTCGCTTACTTCTGATCCATAGGCGCTACCCTCTTATTTTTGGGCCTTGGTGCCAGGTATGCATATTTTCAATGCGAGCAACTTGCATGCTTTTCGCGCTATACTTTGTGGTCATCGTTGACTCATCCTGCTAGCAACTCGATGCGGATTCAACATACTTCCGAGAAGCAGCGAGATCCTTGCTCAGAATGGTCAGAAGGTCGCCCAACAAGGAATTTCGCTCGAAGTGTAAAAGCCTCCTCAAGGTTCCACAGTTTAATTTTGACAACCTTGCTTGGTAACTTCTCACACTCGTTGTAGATCATTCATACTCGACGAATCGATGCTCAGAGGTATGCCGCTCGATCTCTCTCAGACTATCTAGGCATGTGTGATGTGGAAAGTCCAATGTCGGACATCACCGATGAAGATGCCCTTTGTTATGCTCTGGAAAGGATCTATCGTGATGGGATGGCCCGGCCACAATTCAAGGTCTGAAACTTCTCAAGTTTATCTGGTCGGTCGATCTGCTTCGTGCGTGGACTCTAACCAGTGTAGCCTTCTTTTGCAGGGGATAGCTGGTATTCCCAGTATGGATCGCGAGGATGACGAGGATCTCGCTCGTAGTCAAGCTGATTATTCGCAGGCACCCAGCATGCTTCCCCCTGAGAGTTCTCTATGGGACGAAGCGCCATTGCCGACGGTCCCTTCTTGTCACCTGGCCTCCAGTCGTCTGCAGTTACCCTCTAATGGTGAAAACGATTCTGCTGTTGATGTGGAGCTTGATCATTATCAAGACATATTAGGAGAAGACGAGCACTGGAACAATCATGACTTACCCAATTTGGAGTCTCTCCACGGATCCAATTTCTACGGACCACTTTTCCAACCTGAGCTTGAAACCGATCCACACGCTACCGCCTTGGCTCCCACTCGAGAAATGGATTGTGCTACTTTGTCATCACTACTCGACTTGGAAAATTCATATGATGAGACGAATTACGATAGTTCACAGGGGATCTCACAGGATGAAAATATCAACTTCGATGGTATCGCTTTTGGGACTGTTTTCCGCCTTCCTGATGGTCACGTTCACCACGAAAGCTCGTCAGGCCATGATTCGCAGGACAAAGCTCCGCATAACCTTGGCACGGAAGACGGATCTCAGACTTGCTTACTTTTGCCGTCGATCTTTGGACCCTTGCCAAATTCGAAAAGTGAATCAATAGAGAAAACGCTAGACAAAATTTGGCCGCAGAAGCCGATAATGTATGAAGACAACGATATAAACATTTTTCTTCTAGAAGAGACGAACGAATCCCCTGAGGAGCCGGTTGACAAAGAGGACGACCTGGAGCTTGGCTTCCTATCCGATAGCACTTGCAGCGATTCCAATCGCATGGATACATCCTTCGAGTTAGCTCACAAAATTTTCGGGAACGATGGGGATTCAGTGGGTGTAGTGGCGAGGCCTGCCATTTCGGGAACAACTCCTTCTCACCAACCTATAACCCCAAACATCACATGGCCTTTACAACCCGAACGTAATCATGAGATGATACCCAGCTTGGACGTCTTCGACGATAGTGATGAGGACTCGTTGTGGAATGTTGAGGCAGACGAACCTGAGTTGTGTATCGGGGGCGATAGAATACTGTTCATGATGGAATTTGACCATTTGGAATCTTAATGCTGCAGTAGATACGTTACTCTGGAAACATAGGAGATGCGGAGACCATGCCATGTAGGCTATGTCCGTCAATTGAGACTCCGCTATAACCCCCGCAACTAAAGTAGATGAGAGAAAGAATTCACTACTTAATTCACTTCAACTCCAACGACTACGAAGTGTCATCATCGCTTATAAGTTCCACTCTTTACTCGTATCCTCTTGCGGTTCACTCCTCTCTACTTTGGCCGTCATGCTCCCGTATCAACGTAACAAGATTGATATTAGTGTTCGTGTAGGCTTTCCTCGTGGAGCCGGATCCTGATTGCATCGATATTCTCCAGAAATTGAACCCACAGGAACAGCAGCTATTTGCCAAGTACGGGAAGCTCCCTACACACAAGAATGTCCTCATGAAAATGCAGAAGGTGAGTTGTACGTCGAAGTCCCCAACGTCATTGCCTCAATCTCATATTCCAGGAGCGCAAATACTTCGACTCTGGCGATTACGCCCTTTCGAAGGCCGGTGTTGCACCACAAACCACAGTCGGTACAGCGATCCCCAATCCCGAAAAGTGAGCATAGGTCCAGTATTTCACAGTAACCAGACACCCATCCAATAACCTTAGCATTCCCCATGCAACCCCCGGTAATGGCCACTCCAATAATGGTCATCAAGGCCTCTCCACATCCCCAACAAGCTCAACAAGCCCGGTGAACAAAGAAAGCGGTCTCGCACACGACCAGAGCAAAGACGTCTCTGAGGAGCCGCAAGATCGACAAGCTACACCGTCTGACGACGTCAAGGATTGATTGGCTCCTAACCTGTCCTCATGCATCTTTATACATCGTACACTATAGCGTCGGTCGACCTCGACCGTCTTATCTGCCACTCGCCCGCATCTTATCGATTTCTGTCTCGATTACCAGCGACAAAGCACCCATCTCACAAGTGGCCATTACTATACGTTTATGACATCTTTTGTCGGAATCTGCTATGTGTATTATTACCTTATGATCTGGCCGAGGCTCAGAGTGGCAGGGATAGTAGCGCAGAGATGTGCCTATAGCTACAAGTTCTTGCGTCGTATGTCCTGGCCTGGGTCTTTCAAAGTGGCTTTTATCGTTTGCTCTATATGATATGGATTGCACTGCCTCTTGTCCAGGTTTCAGGACAAAATAATTATCTTATTATTAGCAGCAAAAATGAATTAATTTCATTATTGTTCTGTCGCCATTCACGTGTTTTGACGCGTTTCAATTTCTTGTCAACAACCACATCGTGATTACCACCTTTACGGTGCAGATATGTCAGCGGCGACGAGAGAAGATGTGACGAAAGTTTTTGGACACCTTACTGGGTCGGACAATAAACTTCTTGAAGAATGTACGTGTTCACGACCAGAATCACCAATACCGCCCTTCACAGGTAAATAGGTACCTCAATATGTCAACTATACAATCTACCTGCAGAGACACTTCTGTACAAGTGGGAAGCGCTGAACTTCAGACAGTCTGCAACGCGTTCCGAGATATCAGAATTCACGATGGACTCCATCATCGCGCTCAAAGCACAGATACAACGCGACATCGCGAAGGAGAATGCAAAGCGACCACAACATAGGACGATTGGTACCACGAATGCTGCTATAGTCAATCGGTCACGCCTTCCAGGTAATATGGCTAAGAATGCGGTCTCAGGAAAAAACCCAATGGTTACACACGTCAAGGTTGAGGAAGGATCTGGAGGACCGAGTACAAGAAGCAGCGTCGACTTTAAAGGGCCAGCAAGCGACCCTTCATCGCAAAAAGATCGTTCATGTATATTTTTTGCCCACTCATTAGGCAAGCTCGTTGATGCGGCCCCATAGATCGATACATGTATGAGAAGATACTTGAAAGGAGTGAAGGTGTAGTCCATTTCTCTGTTGATGATTTCTCCGACTCAAGCTTCTTATCAGCCCTTGATGACCGCATAGAGGAAATTTCAGAGCTGATCAAAGAATATTACAATGTCGCAGAACTTGGTGATCCCGCATCAGGAACGGATGTATGTGCAATGGATCTAATGCTATGTTCTGCTAACTCACGCTGTCAAGGACGACATTATAGTCACTGGCCGCATAGTACATGACGCAGATACTGAAAATACTGAACAACCCAGGCTCACAGAAACTTCAGTAGCACTTGAGGCGTCGCGCGTTAATGGTGGTAAACGCGTTGCTCTCCGGTTCGACTCTTCGGTCACCATACGTGGTGGAGCACAAGGAGCCAGTAGTGTGGGCCTCTTCCCGGGCTCCATAGTCGCATTCAAAGGGAAGAATGGCGGAGGCGGCTGGTTCCTTGTGAAAGAGATTCTTTCGGTGAGTATGTATCTCCTGTCTGAGAAATCACAATTGACAAGGTTATCCCAGCTTCCACCACTGAAGCCCTCCCGGACGTCTCTCAGGCTTCCGTCTCTCCAATCAAATCCCGAAGTTGATGCTCCCTTCTCCCTTCACATTGCTTGTGGGCCCTATACCCCGGATGCCGACTTGTCGTACAAACCATGGCGTGCACTTGTAAAGAGTCTGAAAGCCAACAAACCTACCGTTGTCCTTTTGGTTTGTTTTCATGTATACTCCGTTATGGTAATGTTGCTGATCATCAGCGACATAAGATGGGTCCATTTATTGATGTTCAGCATCCCAAGATAAAAAATGGTGAAACTGATATGCTCCCTGATGCCCTCTTTCGATCTTTGTTCATCGAGTATCTGAGAAGCTACTTGGATTCGTCTCCAGGCAGTATAGCCATTTTGGTCCCGAGTATCAGAGACCTCATAAGCCGTCAAGCCGTCTATCCTCAGGGAGAACTGGATTCTGAACTTACCGCTTCAGATCCCGTAAGACTGGACCCTGTTCAATCGTCAAGTTGCTGTCTAACATGCAGTGTTTTTAGCGCATCCATCTACTTCCGAATCCTGCTCGCTTCTCAATCAACGATGTCACATTTGGTGTGACCAGTGTCGATGTTGTGTATCACCTGAAAAAAGAAGAATGTTCAATAAAAGGAACAGAAGTTGATTCTATACCATCTCCGTCTCCCGATGATACTGGCACGGACGTGATGGCAAACACATGTCGTCATCTTCTTCAACAACGAAGGTACATGTTTCCTTCATCGACTCAGTTTGTCCTCAGAGATTTATCAAACTACATAGTTTTTATCCGTTGTTCCCTGTGCCCCTTGACGTATCACATGAGGTTAATCTTAGTGTGACACACTTAGATGGCCTTAGACTTGCAAATGGCGCCAATAATGCTCCTGATGTGTTAATTCTGCCTAGTAGACTCAAACAGTTTTCAAAGGTTGGTCTAGTCCTTTTCAAACCTAGTGAAGTGAACGCGGAGCTTACAATATAAAGGTCGTTCAAACTACAACGGTAATAAACCCTTCCTTTTTGTCCAAGGGGACCTTCGCCAAGTTGGGCATTGCAGCCAGGACTACTGGCTCCTTCAAAGAACGGATAAAGACTGAAATTGCTAGGCTTGAGGCTTGATAGATTTTGATGGAGGCGATTTTACTCATTTTTATATGCTTTCGTCGTACTGTTTTCCTTGGGCATAAACCTTCATTCAATGTACTCTCACTACGGCAAGTTGCCGAGACATCATCAACCATGACATCTCTCTACCTCGATGGCGTCACAAAAATGATTGCAATTCCTTATCATCCATACCCTCACGAATTTCACACGACAGCATATCAAATGACTAGAGTGACAAAGTAAATATTCGAAGACTGCCAATATAATATATTGCTCAACCTGAGTTGCGCGCGACTTCTAGTTGCAGAACAACCATCTCATTCAAAGTGCCGTTCCCATACGGACCTTTCATGAAATACAAGTTCAACTCAGATCATGACAGCAGATCGCTGGAATGAGGTAGAGAATGACCTTTCCTCCGAGAACTGTCGGGACCATTTGGTTTTGACATTCAGCGTAACCCGGATTATCCTGGCCTTATGAGCTGTATCAATCTATATTGGAGTTCCTCAGGCGAATAACGCGGTCATTCACCTGCGCGTGCGACGGCTTCGGTTTCTTCAAAGAGAGGGATCAAAAGATGTTTGAACAACGAGAGAGTGGACGGACTATTTCGCCCTGTGGATGAACAAAGGTCAGGAATCGTGGAGGGGTGATAGGCACAAGGTCCTGAGAAACGATACGTCAGCGCCTCTAATTGCTGGTCGACGCTGCATTATTCATACATGTTTTTGTTAACACGTTTGAAATCTGTAACCGATCGTCTGCACCAGCCTCCTTGAATCGAAGAAGTCGGTAAATGCCGGATTACCAACTCGGGTGTTCCAAAGGTTGTCGATGACACCGCTACGTCTGCGGTAAGCCGAAGGCGGAAGGAGAGTGCAGACAACATCACAAGAGCCCTCCAGCGATTGACCAATATGGAGCAATATCAAATTTGGTCTGATATATTATGATCGGGTGTGGCGAAGGTGTCGGTGGCAACCATTTGAACTAAGCGTGTTGGTCACGGAAACTCGTGTGGACGGATAAATTATCAGGTACACTAGGGAGGAGCATGGAATTTCAGAGAACCACGAAGAACTTCTAAAAGCACCGATTCCTGGACCCGTGTTGTCAACATTATGACGACTTACAACTCATGAGGGTCAGTTCCCTCATGGGCTACTACTACAAAACTTTCCTGTGGGAAATGACCTACAAAGACTAGAAGCAGTGATGAACGATTTGACGTTAGCATGTATATCATGTTCGAGTCGAAGCAAAATTATCGTACATCCTTGAGTTTAAAGAGCCAAGAATACTATTGAACTCAAATGCTGTTTTCGACAGGCACCGTCAATTTGTCCTCTCGAAGACGATAAAAATATTTGCTTATCCTTGAGTTTAAAGAGCCAAGAATACTATTGAACTCAAATGCTGTTTTCGACAGGCACCGTCAATTTGTCCTCTAGAAGACGATAAAAATATTTGCTTATAATGTCGACGGCAGCAAATCCCATAGCTCCCATACATCGTGGCAACCGTTCGAAAGTGGTACCAAGCACCGGTTATCAGAGTGAGAATTTTGAGTTCACGCCCGTCGGTCAAACCATGAAAAGGTCTTCTTCTATAGGTCGCTGAATGTACAAAAATGCTGCGAGTTGTCAATGTCCTGAAAGAACGAGGTCGGAGAATATGGGAAGCCGGGAAGCCGGAAGTGTCTGGGGGAATGGTCATTTCACGTGCGATTTAAGGTTTTTGAGACCTTACCCCACATTCTTTGACATATTTAACAAATGAGAAGGGAATGTAAACAACAAATCCGGGGAAAGGCATCACAAGGTAAGCAGCTGGATTGTCTTGTGAACAGTTCACAACGCACTTTGAGGCAAAGTAAGTTGGTGACTATACAAACAGAAATCAACATATGTTCACCGAATGACAATTAGAAGTCAATTGGACTGCATGGGCTACATATAACTTCTGACTGTCGTTCTCGGTTTCTACCTATGATCCCCTTTAAACTTCTCTGAACTCTCCCACTCTCAATTCAGACATGTTTGTTGCACCATTGCAAGGTTTTACAGAATCTCAGTCGGATCAAACTCAGCACTCAAGGCGAGAGTATGGCTCCAGCGGGGATGGAGGTGGATCCTCTGCATCGGGGAGCGGCGCATCCACAGAAAGTCGCCCTTCTTCACCATGTCTGGTCAAATCTGATGGTCCGGACCCGTATTACGGTCGTTCAACTCCCCATGACCGGGACAGATATGTAGAACCACACAATTCGCAACACCACAAGCGAGATGGAGACATCAGCTATTCACCGCGACGCGCCGTTCACTCCTGCGATAATTGTCCACTCCTTTCGATCGCTGGCACGAATATTGCACAACAGGATCCGGGTTGTATTGGCTCAAGGTTCAGGTCTGAGCAGTCCCGCGATCCGAGTGAGGCTTCAGCTGGGCCACCAAAGCGAAAACCTCGACGTGAAAAGCCGCGCATTGAATTGGCTCCTGACCAGCCACCAACCACTCAAGGGAAACGTCGCGCAAGAGTCTATGTAGCATGTATACAATGGTAAGCTCTCTTTCTGCATTTGTTTAATCGTGTTTAACACCCTCCAGTCGTTCTCGTAAAATACGGTGCGATGGCGCTAAACCCATCTGTCACAATTGCTCCAAGAGGACGAATGGCAATAATGAATGCAATTATGATCCTGTTCCAAAACGTCGTGGCCCTGACAAGACCCCAGGTGGTCGACAACGGATACTGAGGGACTTGGATGTTGATGAAGCGGGACCTGTGCGTCGTCGTCGCCGGCGTGACGTTGGTTCTCGTAGTACAACATCACCCGAAAACTACCCTTCGCCACGACCTGATGAACCTAGTGGCAGTGGCTCCACCATCAACACCATTTCGTCCGCGATGCCCTTCCCCTCGCCTGAGAGTGATATTCTCCACACTCCTGTTGATATTGCCTCAAATTTTAATGCAAACAGTACGTCAGCAGTTATTACTGGAATCAGCCACCATTCTCTCGATACAACAGTCAATGGTGTTTTTGATAAGGTGCTCGCTGCATGCGATCATCTATTCGATTTGTCGACCCTACTGCCCCTCAATCTTCTTCGTCCCAACGGAGACACAGGTCATGCATATATAACCTCACTGGACGAGAGCAACAGTGAGGAAGACGACTATTCTGGAGTCTCTTTCCAGCCATCCGCTCACTTTACCCGTCAAATCTGGTGGGAGTCCTTACTATCATTGTACATATCGCCCGACCCGGCTCGTCGACAAAAGCTCACAATGGCACAACGGGCCTCCGCAGCACAATGTATCACATCCGACATACGCTTCCTATTTAACACCTCGAACTACTGGTTCTCGTTCATCCATCTTCCAACCTTTAACTCGAATTACTGTGATCCAGTGAGAAGGGACAATATGCAACCGAGTTTGATCCTTGCTTTGCTTGCAATGTCTACCTTCTGGCAGAGTTCTGAGGTTGGACTAGGTCAACTAGGTAGAGAGCGTGCTATCCGTTTCAGGGACGAGGCACAGAGTGCTCTTGAAGCCAGCGTCAACGCAGGATGGATCGACGAAACACTTGCACAAGCTGCATGGGTATGGCTCCTTTACATGCCGGCTCCAATTTCACTGATATCAACCGAATCTCCAGCTTCTTGCTCTATTTGAAGTTTGCGCGCACCCTTTGCACTCCTCTGAACGCACAAACTCTTCCATGATCATGTTAGACTCCATTATTCGAAGTCTTTCACTCACTTTCGTTGACGCTGACAATCCTAAAACCACGAAATTCTCTTCAGGTGCCGTCCCTGCAGTTCTCGACCCTTCACGAAATGAGTGGTTATTTTCTGAAGAAGACTTTAATCCTCATCTGCCTCCTAATAATGCTCAACCTCCACGCGAGTCTAGCAGTGGATCAGGGTGCTCATGTCGCTCTTTGACACTCATCACGCATCAGCAGGAGAGTAGCGAAGAGACCCCACTATGGACTTTGACGCCAGCATGGAACGATCACTGGAATGAGGCAGAGATTAGGAAGGAGTCGTGTCGCCGCTTGTGCTGGAGCTCAATGATTCTTGCGGCTGGTCATGTGTCTTATACGACAGCACATCGGTCTGGTATTCTGAAATTATTCATATCTGATCCAGCAAATGTGATCTCGAGTTTTTTTTTTCTTCGAAATAGGTTTTCTGACTCTTTTGTGTAGTATGCTCTTTTATTTTCGGGAGAGTCAATTGCGTATTCGCCAGCTCTATCGTCCAGTCATTCATCGAAAGACACCATCTGGGCGCTTCATGACCGTTCGTTCCTACTATGGCATAGTTGTTCTAGGATGCGCAGCGATACACGGGCGCCAGACGATGTTAAAGCACACTTTGCTACCAAGGCATGGTTGGAGGCCGATATAATCGAGGGAGCGTTGAATAAGCACACATGTCGCATTGAACGACAATTTATATTTCAGGCCAGAGAGTACATCTTCAAGTAAGATATTGACTCGTCTGCTTTAGTCTCGACTCGAACTCCATTGCAGCACGAGGATGTGCATTACTTACGAATTTCAGCGATATATACCCCTTGTTTCGGTGTGAGTCGCTTCTTTTGAACGTGTCCCATCCTGACCTCTACTTTTTAGTAATGTTAGTGGACTGTTCCATCGTAGCAAGGCAGAAGAATGGTGTAAGGAATAGTTTTCTTCTGGTAGCTACGAGATTGTCGTAAATTGACGGACTTCTGGTTTCTGAAACAGTAACTCATCAAGCGACTGTCGCGGATCGATTCATGTGTGGACTTCATACTATCACAGGAAATTCAAAGAACCTTTTAGCCAGAAGACCATTTTATGTATTCTGGTTCATGGGCCAGATATCTCGGTGAGTGCGATTTCAGTCAATGTTTCTCATACAGTCAGCATCACACCTCGTATGAAAAGTGCATTGTGTCTATGGGAGTGTGACCGGACGTTGACAGTGGCAATGGATGTCTGTAAAGCATTCCTACCAGCTCTGGACTAGTAAGCACCTGTTTTTTCTTAGTATCTGCCTTCTCATCTGTCTTCTTTTAGCTTGACAGCTTTGTGGCCTTGTCCCGGTAAGTACTGAAGGTATCAAACGGCCCGACTTCTGTTCATTGTTCGATATCCTGATTTAGAACAGCGGTATCGCTATGAAAACCTGCGCGAAAGGCTGACGAATGCTTGTTTTCTGGCTGGAGTCAGCCCTCCCCCGCCTCCCAACTTGAGGGTTCCGCTTTCTCCTCCTGCTCTTTCTATATAGCTGTTGTCGAATCTGTACTTATATTGTATCTCTACTTACCATAGTAGCAATGGAGAGTGAACTATAATTGGCGATCACGATCATGCATGCCATTTTTGGGAGTCCAATTAAGACAACGCCGACAAACTCGCCCTGAAACCACTGTGACCTGACTTCATACCTAGCCACCATGAGCGAACCGGGTCGTCAACAGACGCCCACATCTCTTATCGATGCCACGTTGAATGTCCAGGTGTCGCATACCTCTATGTCCTCCTCTTCTCTCAAGAGAAGTGCCCCAGCATCCTTTGAAGGATGCGAAGGAGATAATAGCCGAAAGAGACTGAAAGAAGACAAGGAATCTGGTGCAAAGGGCGTTGATAACGCTGATACGACTCTTTCGACCATTAGCTTAACTCTAGCTGACGACTTGGCTCGAGAACTTGAGTGTGGTTGCTGTTCCGATCTAGTGTACCGGCCTGTCCTCGTGAATCCATGTCAACATTTCTTCTGTGGAAGGTAGGATATCTGCAACATACTCCTCTTTTTACGTCCGGACTGAAGAGGTTTTTTTAACGTAGTTGTTGTGTACTTTGGATCCGCGTAAGCCTTTCGCCACAAGTTGTCTCCTGCTTTATTCGGTGATACGCCACTGCTGGAGACTTTTGCGATATGTCTACATCGCGAGGACCTTTCCCAACCTTTTTCTCATATATGAGACCCATTTCAGGTATACTGATTGATTGTTTACAGAACGGCGGGACAAATTGCCCTGCATGTCGTGGCCCATCTACAGTTGTCACTCCATTCCGTGCTCTTCAGTCTGTCGTAGATGCTCTCCTCCGTGCTGCTCCGCACAAAGCTCGTTCAGAACGAGAACGCCAACAAGCTGACGAAATCTACAAGGCCGGGCACTCAATCCGGGTTCGTGCACATGCTCAAAACTCATGTATCAATTGACTTATCTCCTATCAGATTCCACCGCCTAGGGAGCCGTCCCCTGAAGCAGATATAGAAACGCCAAGTGATTTCGCGCGCCCGTGTCCTCACTGTGTCATTAATAATTCCTACGGTTGGAGATGTCCCCAGCCCATTCCTGATCCCGCTACCGACATCGATCACGCATGGCGCTTGGAAGACGGTCTTCCACCCGGACATGCACATTGTGGTAATTGGTACGGATTTTATCTTCACTGACGTGATCAAAGGAGGCCGTCATCTAATCATGCTTTCTCAGCGAGAATTTGCTTGCAACACGTGCTCCTGATACAACAACGAAATGCGACCTTTGTCAAGTCTATTTCTGTGGAATTAGAGTGCGGGACCGTTGTATCGCCCTTCCTCTCAACACTCAGCAACCACATGGATTGTCCGACGTCGGGGACCTAATATTATCGTCTGATGTTTACGAATGCTTCAATAGTAACAATGTGGAAGTAGAGATCATGCTTGACTATCTAACTGCCCAAGGATTGACTCCTCTTCGTATTTATCGAGAGGCAAGTCCTCATTCACTTTGGTCTATCCGGCCAACTTATCAGTATTCAGATCGTGATCCATATACAGTCACAACCCAGGGGCTTCAAGCCTCTCATTGAGCGTGAGCTCTTCTCTGACATACACGCTGTCGCTCCCGGTGTAGACCCGGATCCAGAAGCTCCTCGCGTTAACGCCTGTCGACATTGCGCGACTGAAGTCTTTTTTTGGGGTTTCAAGGATTGGTGGGTCCGTGAACGGCAGAAAGGCTTTCTAGAAGAAGCCGTTATGAACAGGAGAGACTGTCCAAACGGGGAAGCATGCGAACGACAGACTGACCATGGTAAGATTGCATGCTTCATAGGGAGTTTTCGTTGAATTTTTCCGTTCTTTCTTAGCCCATGCGAAAGAGTGTACGTTTGCTTTTCTTCTTTTTGATAACCAGGGTATCCATATCTTCTAGTCAATCACATCTTCCTCAGCAGAGTGGCTGAACAATCAGTCATTCGACCAGAGCGAAGAGTAATCGAGGCAGAATCCGCGGTGACAGAGCGGGAATCGTCTTCAAACGCACCGGAACCTTCTTCCTCTGCCTCGTTCGGTCTAGTGCTACCTTCAGCTCGAGATGTCCTCGAGCCTCCTGAAGTCCCGAACTCAATTTCACACTCATTTTGGAACCCATTCAGTGGGGAGAACAGGCCCAGAGTATAGTCCTAAACTGATGCCTTCATCGTGTCTTCCGAACTAAGCAGGACTCATTTTCAACCTTGGACACGACAAACTTCCTTTTCTTCCCTAATACTATTACTTATTTTTAGGTTATATATACATAATGGGCTTTACCGCCCCTGATGACGTGTTAGAAGCTTATATGGATTGTTTTTCTCTACCCGCGTCGTTATCTTGATCTAACCTTGGCGGTAGTTTTTTCACCGGTTGTCGTATTCTGCCAGTTGCACCTATCAATCAACGTCTACTTTATCGTACAATTAACACTGGCTGCACAACACAAATCCATTATGTAGATTCACGCTCAACGGGAAACTTATCTGTCGGACAACATACAACAAAACAGATCCAGAGCAAATACAAGTTTTAACAATAAGTAAATGAGTTGTCCATATTTATGAGGAAGCGTATAGTATTCCCAATCCAGAATAAGCAAACCAATCCATCCGCATCCTTGAACCGAGAGAAATTATGAATAAGAACGATAAAGAGCTATGCTAGGGCCATCATTCCTCCCATCATTGAGGGTTCAGCCATAAGCGCTTTTCGTTGACGTTCCTTGCGAAGCTGTTCAATCCGTGCCTTTTTCTCTTCAGGCGTCTCCTTCGGCGGTTTCTTTTCGTTTTTCTTCTTCTCAAGCTCCTGCTTCTCCTTCTCCCTCTTCTCCTTCTCCCTCTTCTTTTTCTCCTTCTCCTTCTCCTTTATTTGTGCCGCATGCGCATCGTCCTTCTTGCGACCGATTAGACGGCTGAAGGCATTACCACTACTCCCAGTCGAGCGAGGTGATACAGGGTCTGTAGAGGTCGTCGACCTCGATGATGTCGTTTTCATAGATAACACAGATTCGGCTTCTGCGTTAGGTATCTTGATTTGTGGCGGCGGTCGTGATGACCACTCGCCAAGGTCGGAGGATTGTTGTGACCATTTGTCTACAGGAGGCTGATCTTCCACGAAGTAGCTCATCTGGTCGGAGTGGAATGGATCTGGTTTGCCAGTGGTGGCAACAGCAACGCTGTCATCATGGGTGTACTCGTCAATGATACCAAGTTCGTTGGTCGAGTTTATGTCGGCGGATAATGTAAGAGGGGTAGCGGGTGAAGGGAAACGGCTGGAGAATGAACTGTTGGATAGTGACGACGTAAGTGAGGGCGGGACGGATTGCATAGAGTCAGTAAAGATACGTGGTGGACGGTTTCGTATGAAAGCACTGAGGCTGTCGTGCTTATCCGTGAATCCATCAGAGTAGTCAGAGTCCGTTGCTGTATAAACAGATGTAGACAAGGACGGTGCAACGGAAGGCGATAGTGAAGCACGGCTAGGGTGGCCGGTCTGTGAGGCATCGGGAGTAGTCATTAAAGGATAGCGTTCTGTTGGTCCATCATCGCGGTCAGTTGCATAAGGTCTTGAACTACTAGCATCGGGACCGGAGAAATCAGCCAAAAGATCAACCAACTCATGTATTTCTTGCTCGGTGTGCATAGACACCATGCTCATACGGCCACGGCGTTGGGACTTCACAGACTTGAGGATTGGAAGAGGTGTGATCTGGTCTTCTGTGCTGTATTGATCAGCATGAACGACTGCAACGGCTGGAACAGGCGTGGGCTGGTTTTCTCTGACCGTGAAGATTGACTCGGTAAGGCTGTCGCGATGATGAGTATCCACCAGCGTTTGAAGTTCCTGGGTGCTTGGGACACCCATCAAGTCGGCAAGATGGTTGAGATCTGCTAGGCTTGGTTTCTTGGTCATAGGGGGACTATCAGGCTCCGCAACAGGATGGTGTGCCAATGCGGGTTGAGCCCCTGCGGTACCCATGTCATTACTTATCCTTAAAGTTCCAGATACCTAGAAACAAAAACTTACAGCGTTTCGAATCACCAGGATTACTTGATGTAGAATCACTGCGCCACCGTCCCATGGAACTTTGCGAACGAGGAGCAGGGGAAGTATGTGGACGCGAAGAAACCGGGCCGGGCGCATCACGAACACCCATCCGGTCCCGCATCAAAATATTATTTCCTAGCGTTGGTGTGTCTAGATCAAAAATAAGCAATCCTTAGTCCCCACAATAGCTCGGAATAGCAACACGTCCACACTCACCATATCCCGAATTATTAGGAGTTGGTGTGCTTCCCATTGTGCGCCACCGCGCATCAGAGGTTCCACGGGGGCGGGAAAACTGTTGTGAATGGGAATCACTCCCAGGTCCACCTGGACCAAGGCCGCCGCTTGTAGGGCCACTCCCACCGGAGCCCGGTGGCTTGCCGCTATCAGTGTCACGGCTGCGCGTGGGACGTCTCTGAGTATATGCCTATTAAGAGGTGAAACATTGGTAAGAAGTATTGCAAATCAAGGGGTATGATTAGCTGACCATGACAGTTTTCAGAGCGCTTTACGATAGATGCCAAAACGTGAGTTGCGACGAGATGAACCGAGAGACAAAGCCAGTCTTACCGAATCTGCAGGCTCCGGCAATTGCACAACGTCGCAACTTCGTAGACACCCACAGACGTCGAATTCGACAATGCACGATGCATAGCATGCTTGATAAGTTCTTCCAGATGTTTAAGTTTATAATGCGTCGAAAGTATCAACAACTGGCTCAACACCGGCGGTGCATGTTGGAGCGGGGTAATCAACGCCAGCGTATAGAAGTACTGCAAGAGCGCCAACACGATCGGATAGGGCTCGGAGAGCTCCAGAGCGCGAGATGTCAAACGGGGATCGACGCGCGGCTCTTCGCTCGACGCGTTCCCATTGATCTCAGGCATAGGGAGGTGAGCAGGCGAGTCGACAACGCCGGGCATCTCTGCGAGCGCTTGGTTGACTTTAGCATTGAAGAGCTTGCGCTGTTCATGAAACCACGGCCAGCGCTCTTCCAGAATCTTGCGAGAACACGCAATACGTCTTCCGTCCTCACATATAATTTCAAAGTCCGCTACGACGCGTTCTTCGAGCGCCGCGAGGCCAAGCTCTTGCATCGCAATATCGAGCTTCAGGGGTGGGGGCTGGTACACCCCAAAGGCCTCGAGATCAACTACGGCGACGTGGTTCCAGGAGAGCAGACGGCGGTTATAGTCGTCTACAAGGTTGCCGTTCCTGTTTCCGAAAATGATGAACTTGTTTGCCTCTGCCCAGAGGGAGCAGCGGAACCACGAGCCTGTCTCGACGGCCTTGCCGGGGTCAATACGCGTCCATGTCATGCTGGTGAGATCGAGGACCCAGATGGAGAATGACTGGTAGGAGTGGGCGAGGTAGGTGCCTGCGATGATGAGGTTAGTGCCCAGGATTGCGCCCGTCGGGAAGCGTAAGCCCGGAGGAAAGGTGCTGCCGACCATGGCAGAGGATTTGTCTTCGATCAAGAAGTCATTCTCGGGGAGGGGAGAGAAAACTTCGAGTTCACGTTTCACATCAGTAAACTAAGGGAGAAGACGTCAATTAGAGTGAAGAGAAGCAGAAGGTGTACGCACGTTGTAGTTACTATACAAGTAGATATCACAAGGATGTTCCTCACTTGGGGGCGCTGAGTATGGTAGATGATTGAGCGCCTCACTTTTTGTGAATTCTGCAGCAGGATCTGCGTTCCTATCTGGTCCAAAGCGCTGCCCAGGCGAACCCAAAGTGGATATCGAGTGCAAAGTTTGTGACTCTTCCATCGGGGCACGAACGATCGTATGTGATGAGACAGCAACGCTGCGATATGTGCCGCAATGGCGCGGATAGTCGCGTCGCAAAACCCAGGCATTAGCAACAAGATCGTATACACAGACGTCATCCAGCCATGTGTTGTTAAAATCTTGACCTCCGATGATGAACAGCTGGTTAGAGGTTACGGAGGATAAATGGGCATAGCGCGCTCGGGGTATCAGGTGTTCCGGTACTGGCGTTGACTGGGAAGCAGGCAACCAGTGTCGCGTTGCGATATCGAAGAAGCGGACATCATTCAAAACACATAGGTCCTCAGGGTTGATGGAATCGGGCTGGTTACCCATACCGCCGAAGATGATCAGTTTATTACTCCCTGAGATGGGGGCGTTTGAGCGCGTCAAAAGCTGGGACAAAGGAACACTCACATGTGTCTGCACTATGAAAATACCGCGCGCGAGGAACGTCGTCGTCCGATGATATGGGGATTTTTTCCCAGCTGAACGTCTCCATGTCGAACATGTAGAGATCGGAGACCATTTTGCGTTCTGTGGCGAGCCGGCCGCCCTGTGCATGGTCAATCGCGAGAAAAGATACGAAAAATTGACAAATAACTCACGAATAAGTACATTTTGGACCCCACGACGGTTGTTGAAGGCCCCTGAAATTGGGTGAACTGCGGATTAGGGGTGAAACGAGGCAGAGAGGACGTACGACGAGCTTTGGTGGGACATCGCCGGTAGTTTTGCGGCAGAAAGTGGTGAGGTCGTTGATGGAATGCATCATAGCAGGAGGAAAGCGCAGAGGCGCGATGGGAGGACGGAAAACGAGAGAACGGTTGGAGGATTGGCTGGTTATGGATCCCTGAAATTGATCTCTATTGATCGATTTCTTCGGCAAAATCCATATCCACCGCAAAGTGTCTCTCTTCCACAAAAAGAAATTCCCGTTGACATTGCGCCCGCTCCTTCACAACGCCCTTACCTTCGCAACGCCCTCGCCCTCGCCTCTGTCCTCGCCGTTGAGGCATACAAAGCTTTATTTTCAATCGAGGCGTAAGGTTTGCCCATTGTACGATGCACATGGTGCGGCACAGTGGCTCCCATGGACGACTTCTGACCGCGATATCATGGTAAGCACCCCAATTGTGCTGATGACGATTTTTGGTATATTCTCTCAGGTTTCCCCCACTAACTCCGCAAGGAACAGAGGAAGGAAAGTGTCTAATTCAATACACATCTCGACATATCAGTGCCTATGCTACAAGTGTGATGGACGGCAGATGGCCGATGTATCCATTTAGAATGTCCATAGTTCTAGAATTGTAGACTCGGTCCCGGACGCGTGCATGTGCGGAAGCCGTAGGTAGAAGTTTTTGTTGGGGCAGACACATGCAACGTCACTCGTTGGTCGCTGTGCAAGGCAGGGAGCAACTGACAATGCCGACATCTCATCCATGCCGTGACGACGATTAAGCTCATCTCGTGCTCGATGCTCGTGACCACGATCAACTCAACCTTAAGACGACTCGCCTCTCTTCATCGTCCCCAACGACTCTTCTACTCGACCACCATGGACCTCGAAATCGACCCAGACCACCTCAAAGTCCTCCCACACCACCAATACATAACCCCCGACGCCATCGCCCCATCCACCGTCTCCCCCTCCCCAATCGACCAATTTCGCACATGGTTCAAGGAAGCTGTGGAGGGTGGTAAAGTCCAAGAGCCCGAGGCCATGTCTCTGAGCACTGCGACGCCCGAAGGCATCCCCTCAGCCCGCATGGTCCTCTTCAAGGAACTCGACCATCGCGGCTTCGTCTTCTTCACCAACTACACATCGCGCAAGTCCCAGGAGATCCTGGCGAATCCGCACGCGGCACTGGTGTTCTATTGGAGGGAGGTACATAGATCTGTGCGTGTTGTGGGCCGGGTAGAAAAGTTCAGCCAAGAGGAGAGTGCGGAGTATTTCCACAGTCGGCCGATCGGCAGCCAGCTTGGTGCTTGGGCAAGCAAGCAGAGCACCGTCGTCAGAGACGGGGAAGTGCATGAGCGTCTCAAGAGGCTCGAGCAGAAATTCGGACAGGACGTGCCATTGCCAGAGTTTTGGGGCGGGTGGAGGGTCGTACCCAAGTCCGTACTTCTCTTATTCTCCTCTTATCAAATTTTATTCCAAGTCTGACTACAATTCAGTGAGGTCGAGTTCTGGATAGGCAAGCCATCACGCTTGCACGATCGCGTCAGATACCTCCGTGCCCCAGGTTCGACAGATGACAATCCAGAATGGAAGATTGAGCGACTCGCACCCTGATTTTTTTTTTTTTTTGTGGGTACCCGACTGCACGGGCCCCGTCGCCGCCAGTGATCAACCAACCTATGTCCCGAATATTCGCCACAAATACCTGTACTACATATGTAGTAGCTACATTGAAGAGCCCATATACAGTAACCAGGCACCCTTGCAAGAGATGAATGCCACGTTATGCCACATGTCAGTGTTTCGTCGGTACCGAACCTCAAGCGCCCATGTGCTCTAAAAGTATAATCCTCGCGAGCATATGGAAGACAAATCGGGGGTCTTTTTGGATCCGTTGTTTTCAAAGATAGAAACAAATGAAACTCAGTTTTGGGTGCCCTCCGTGTCGGAATATCTGTCATGAGAGAAACGAAACAGTGTCTTTCATATGAAGCATCAAACATGTACGCATGAAACTGTCCAAAGAAATCTCACATATCCAAACATCCGTAGCAGAACTCAGGCCGTCTTACCCTGTACCGCCAACCAACATGCTTTGGACCACATCTCAAACGCCTCCTTCATCCCCTTCTCATCTCCCTTCATCCAAGACTTCGCAGCATCACCCTGCAAAGCCCTCCCAAACGAGAACGTGAGCGGCTGCAGCCTCGCAAGCGGACTCTCGGGTCCCGCTTCGTTGATCAATTTATTAACCGCGCCTAAATACGATGTCGCGACCGGAGCCGGCAATCCACCTGGAATAAAAAAGAAACGATCATTTAGCAATGTGAAATTGATGAACCATCAAATGAAAAAAAGAGACTTGGGCTAATAATTATTGTGCGGTAGACGGACATACCTGAGAGAAAGACAACGCCTGGAACTGCAGATGGGACTGAACGAGAAATAGTCGTCGCAGTGGCGAGCGCAACTTCTTCAGGCGTCACATTTTCCCTCGAAGGATGCTTCAGTCCGGGCTGAGGGAACGATGGCTTGATGAGTGATCCTGCATAAGCGCCGAGAAGAATTCAGATTCTGTACATTGCATACGCAAAATGAACCGTACCTTCCAACAAAACCCCATGGATCCTACACCTCTCATAAATCCTCGCAATAGCCTGTTCGTGCACCCACGCGCTCCTTGCCAGATCCGCATCCTCCGTAAACTCCACATCCGGCTCAACGATCGGGACAAGCCCCGCCTGCTGGCTCACCGACGCATACTGCGCCAGCGTCTCCGCGTGTGCGTCCAGCGCTGCCTCAGAAGGCAGACCCCGCTCCGCGCTCGTGCACGCGATCGGCACGCGCCACTTGGAGAAGCGCGCTCCGGCAATGCGTGCAGCTTGCAACTGCTGGAAGAGCCCGTCGAGCCCTTCGACGATAAATTCATGGTGGTAGTTCGGGAGAGGACGAAGCTCGCCGTTTGCGCGGACGCCGGGGATGATGCCTTTGGATGTGAGAAGAGGGCCGAGCTGGAAGGAGATGAGTGTCTCGGAGTACAGGATGACGCCAGATATGTAATCTATGTATGAAATGATACGAGCGGCTAAGGTACGAACAGGCCCAGGATGTCGTAGGACTGACCGCTTGAGATGGCATCATAGGCCGCCTCGCGCCATTGCCTTCGTTTTTCCTTCTCTCCTTCATCAGTTCCCGCTTTTGGTTTGCCCGTCTCACCAGCTGCGGCATGAAGCACGGCTGCGATGGCGTCAGGTGTCTCGTCCGTAGCGTAAATGCCTTTGCCCCGGGGATACACCAATGCGCGTGCGGTAGCGATGAGATCATTGGCGACAGCGGGGGAATGAAACGGGTATACTAAGACATCGTGGGGCTTGTGGTCGACCTCAGTAGACAGATCAGGCATGGCAAAGAGATTTGACGGATCGCTGTAGTTCGTTATGGGTGAGTGAAAGGGGTTGGGGAAAACGTCTCGTTTGTTCTCGATAGAAAGTGATGGTTCGGGAGCAGTAAAAAAATTCGTTGTAGTATCGTCAGTAGTTCCACTTACTAATGACATCGGGTCAATCGATAGCCCCGCGTGAGTAAAGATTACAGACGGTCAGTGCGATGGGAGAAAGAAGCATTCCAAATGAAACCTCTGTTTCGCACGTCTAAAAACGTCACAGGACTGTGTATAGTGGTGAGACGGTGCACTGAAGCCAAGGCCAATGAATGATTGGTGGCTGTTTTGTGTGGTCTCAAACAGAGATGTAGTAATCTCCGCTAATTAGAAACCTTGGGTATGTCTACAATCTCTCGGCCGGATGATAAGACTAGGGACAAGCGCGTCAATACAGCCTCTCGAATATGTTCAAGAGGTGACATACGTACAGAGTCCATGCAATCTGAATAATGCGAGTGAGTAGAATACATGTGCCAATATGATTAATGGGTCTCTTCAGCAGATTTGTCGCCAATGATTGCCTTCTCTTCCGGAGATAACGTGAAAAATTCTGCTTTCTTCCTTGCGGCCCATCTACGTGGCTGATGTAATAGAGATAGAGGATTGAGTGGGTACCCTTGAGATACATAGCGTAGCAGCGTACCGCTTGGAAGACATGTTCATGGTCACCAAAGTCGTAGAAAAAGACAGCGTAGAGCACGATAGCTACAACACCCCTAAGTTGGAATCTCAC
This sequence comes from Termitomyces sp. MG145, assembly GCA_003313055.1. Classification (NCBI taxonomy): domain Eukaryota; kingdom Fungi; phylum Basidiomycota; class Agaricomycetes; order Agaricales; family Lyophyllaceae; genus Termitomyces; species Termitomyces sp. MG145. The sequence goes on from QGOB01001389.1 coordinate 30,202, forward strand.
ATTTTTATGATGTTTGGACACAACCACATACCTGGAATCGTTGTCCATGAAAGCGACCGTACCAAGGTATAGAACCATGATGGACGAAAGTCATCCGGGTCGTGTCCAGGTCGAGGCAGTTTCTGTACTTTTGAAGGTACTTTCAAAGACGCTGCCCGTACGTTGGGTCGCGAACGTAAAATAGTACCCTGTAAAGGCCGAATGGCACCACGCGACAGACTAGACAACATGCCAGGAGCCAAGACACAAACTGACAGTGACGCGAGATGATTTTCGCGCCCAGAATGGATCGGAAGTCTCCGACGCCGACGCCTCGCCGCTTTAGGGCCAGGATTCTCCTCTGCCCACCACGTTCGAATTCTGAAATTCCTTTGATCTTTCTCAACTCGTAGTATATCCTGCGTATCACCAGAGATACATCTCCACATGCCACCGTCTGCTTTAGAGGCAGCGGAAGAACTGAAGCTTCTTCTCTTGGACATGGGCAAGGTATGCCAAGCTTCCGAGGCCAAGGAACACGAGGCAATGCTGGAACGTGAACAACGCTCTGTGGCCAAGGAAGCTCGCTTCAATAACCTTTTTCGAGACCTAAAGTACATCGAGGAAGGCATAGAAGATATCAAAGCGAACCAGTTAGCAGACACGGAAACGGGTGAGTTGCATTGAGATTCTTGGTCAATGTGATTTTGTTTACTATGCTAAAATACAGTGTCACCTGAAATCGCTGAAGAGATCATGAGGGTTGCTGAAGTGGGCCGTCAGGCTCAGGTCGCACATGTTGTCGCGTTCATGGAAGGTAAGAAGATTTGGATTGAAAGATGCGGATCAATACAGAGCATGAGGTCATTCAGAGAGTTCCGAAAGACACAAGCAACAGAATATTGAGATCTTGAAAGCTAGACAGCGCGGCCGTGGCGCCGAACCTATACCATAATCCTTATGTCCTTACTTGGCCGAAAGATGATTCCTGCGAATTTGCTGCAGTCGCGAATGTATTCGTATCCTCTTAGGCAAACAAGACCTTTGAAAACGGACTCAAGTCACAACGGTTTCAACAGCTACTTGTCTAGTGGGTAGATGGACGACACATTGATCAAAAGGCCAGACCTTTGCTCGAGGTGCTGAATACATGATTTCCAGTGAGTAGTCGGCTGTAAACGATCTGGTCGCATTAGTCTCTGCTTCTTCTTCTCTTGCCAAGCCTGGTAGTTAGAGATCTCCAAGGCGTGTGGCGCTAACATTGCAAGTCGCCTGATACCGGTATCAATTTCCTTGGTTGTTCAGAGCGAGACTCATGACGTTAGCCGAGCCCTCAAGAACGTCTCGAGAATCAGAAAGGTTGGTTTGATATGGAAATCTGGACTATATGAAGGGTAAGATATCAATTGCAAGGAGACAACATGTGTGTAATCAAGCCTTGGTTTCAACTACGGCGTTCTCACAAATATAAACACGGTGCACCGGGAACATTCATGCGGTGCAAAGCTATCTTCACACGTGTAGGTTGCGAGTCTTGCAAGCTTCCATTTTCGCAATTATATACCGTTTCATGCTGTATCGACACCCAATTTAGTTACCCTGACCATTCTATAAAAATCAGCATGCTTTCCCAAAACAACTAACTTTACTTACTACTTGACTCTGAAACATGAAGCCCACTACACTTTACACGTCCGTTCTAGTCGTGACTTCTTTGCCCGCACATGCGTGGTTCCGTGTCGCCTGCACAGCGCCTCTTGTATCAGGTGTGTAGTGTGTCATTTTCCACTGTTTTTTATAATCAAGCTTTCATCAAGAACGCGTCGACCCTGTCATGAGCCCTAACTCTAACCCATCCAACCATATACACGTATGTTGCATGCTCATTACTCCTTATGCAAATTCCTGACGCTCCTCAAACCTAGACGGTTCACGGTGCCAGAAGTAAGCTGTTCACACACACAGATCAATGTTATACTAACGAATACTAATAGATTTCGCCCGAAACAGTACTTATGATACCCTCCGTGCTTCTAGTTGTACCTCGTGTCTCGTCAGTCAGGTGATCAAATCATGGACTTCAATCGTTTGTCCCCTCATCTTGATTGCTAGGACAAATCAAATTATTGTATGATTCCAAGCCCAAGTCCGAAATCCTTCAAACGAACTGCATATTTCAGGGTTTCCGAAGCTCTATTTCCAGGACCCCAGCACCAAACTTTTCGAGCCTGTCGGAAATGGAGGTAATGACTTCCTTCGTGTATTTACCTCAAACTGACTTGAGCACGTCACAGGACTTCTTGTGTATTATCAGAACCGTGGCGACGGTGATGTGGTGAATGGAGGGCCAGGTCTCAAGGCCTTCCCCCCAGGACTCAGAATGATAAGCGGTAACGCGATGGCTCGTTCCCAAAAGTAACATACATTTTTCCCCCCTCCGATGTTCGTCTAAACCCATCCAGATATACTCCTGGAGAAGGCTCTCAAAGAGAACTTGCTGAGAGAGCTGTATTCTGGTCCTGTCTTCGCTATACAACTTCCAACCCAGGTTATGACGGTGCGTGTCAATTGAACTGATGAGGTTGTCCTGTTTATCGTGTAAATGATAAGGTTCTGGTTTCCCTACCACAGACTGCGAGGCAGGTCAGTAATTATAATGGATAATTATAGCTTAGCAAAAGCAAGGACGGTATTGATTTTTTATGGTAGGATTTAATGCCCGTGTTCACATGCCAGGTTTGTCTACGTACTTTTTACTATTCTATCTCTAAAAATCTTACTACTTTTCAATTAGCTTGCTGGGATGGCGTGGTAAGTGACCCCTCACCTGATCCTGATCAAACATTGAGCAATATTCCAATCCACACAAGAATCTTGATAGTCCAGACCACATGTCCCACGTAGCATACCTTTCTCGACTTGATAATGGCGTTTGTCCTTCGACTCACCCCGTTTACATGATGAAACTTTTTTACGAGGTACCGTAGGCCCAATATCAAGTATCTAGTCCTCAATTTTTTGCAGGTGACATGGGATGTCCATGCTTATGCTTCTAGGTGGGTTCCTTCAGTTGACAAGTGGCCCTTTGTCTATTCTACTGGGTGAGTTGCAAACTGATCTGTCCAACCATGGCTAATCCTTGCTGCTAGTGATCCTACTGGCTACTCATGGCACGGGGACTTCCAAAACGGCTGGGACACAACCGCGTTGCAGAATGCGATTGATAATTGTAATAATCTCCACGATCAAACAGGCCAAGGTACCATTTTCCATATGTAAAGGTGATCGTACAATTGTGCTTAATCATGTCCAGGGGTGACAGAAGCTTGCTCATATCTAACAGCAGTAGACGCAAATGTTGCTAACCAATGCAAGATCTCCCCTGTGATCAATGAGCAGACGGATGGTGTCCTCTCCCGACTCCCAGGGTAACAAACTTGCTGGTCGGTGTGTCTTGATGACAGTTCACTAACAACGCTCTTTTTAGCTGCAACCCCATCCAAGCTGGGCCTGGCGATGCGACTCTGTACTCGGATTCCGACTGTCCTCTTGAACATTGAAATATGAGTGCCCGAGTCGTTTCTGATTTTATCGTCTTTATCATTTTGACTTGTATTTTTATTCTTTCAATGAATTTCAGCTGGATATACCTCAATTTTCCAACCATGCTCTCAATTAAAGTCCTACTTGTGTACGGAGTATGCGCCACGAGGTCACTCGAGGCCATGAGTGATCAAGGGACAGATTAATTACTTTCATTTGTACGTCAATGAAGAAAACATCTTCCGCATATCTACAAATAGAGTCAGCTGGGGTATACCCGAAGAGAAACAACAAGGATGAACGGATAGCTTATATGCCCGATTAAGGTTGCGGCGTTTCTGTGTCTTGGTGTTATCTATCATGGAACAACTACTTACTTCGCGAAGATCTAGTCATAAATCTTGGAGCGCCACCGCTATTGACGAGGATTCTCCACTATGGTCGGCCGCGGGCAAGGGTGAAAAGATAGCATGCGTCTTTTGCCGCTACCCCCTTGAGAGGTGACTTGAAGTTCAACCACGACTGGCATAACCAGGGAGAATACCGGTATTTCTAGACATTTTTCTCACTTCCATCAACTATTATGGACGGAAAAAGGAAATGTCACAGGGCTTTGGTCTCGGCGAATGAGAACAAAATACAACGTACACAGCACGAGACGGGCGAGAATGAGGTTACAATGTCACACGGCGGTCCACGCGGGATGATCCGAGTGATTGAACACAGCACTGGCCATATGACGACTCTATGTTTGAAAAACGATTTGACCAATGGGGCAGCAGAAGGAACAGTTTCGGATTTGCGTCATTGGACAAAGGCACCAACTTAGGGAGCTTTGAAAATGATCGAAGCTTCTGGTATAAGAAATCGGGGAAGAGTCTTACGTGAGTTCCGAGTATGTACTTTGACGCCTCCGCGTGATCATTCCAAACCTCCATCAAGCTTCTGATCTACTAAATCTGAATGGCCTCACTGCCCTCCCAATTCCGTTCGGTTTAGCAGCATTGGCTATGGAGCAGACTCGGACGATCGATGCGCCGGTGAGCGTGGCACATGCTTTGAACATCCTCGGGGAAGATACATGCCTGAAAACGCCCCATAGGACTCCTTTTTTCCGAAACGGTGTCCCATGCTGTACTGTCGCTTGTGCGTTCACGGGTCTACGCCCATGGGTCAGAAGATCTATCATGTTACTTCTAGACGACATTGGGCTATCAGCAGATGCGTTCGGCTTATCAAAGAACTCTCTGCACTGGAGGTAGACTCGAAGAATTCAGAACAAATGGGTGGCACTAGATCTGGCTGGAAATAGACGCATGGTACAGCTCAGTGTTCTCATGTGGGCGTCCTCTGGGTTTCGTTATATTACTCAAAGAAAGCTTCCGATGTGATCCCTCTTGGTCTACAATGCATCTCCGTCTCCTCACTGCAGGTTTCTCGCTTGTTTCCTTGGTTTTCGCTGCCAAAAATCCCAAGCGCGGCCTTGCATATGCGGAGAGCACAATTACGAACGACATCAATCTTGCTGCACAGAGCAGTAGCGTTATATCGTGGCAGTATAATTGGGGAACATCGCCGCCCGATTATCTTCAACAGTCCGGTATCCCCTATATCCCAATGCAATGGGGAGCCCGCGGAGTTGAGAACTTTGCAGCTGCTGTATTAGCATCTGGCGCAAAGACTGTCTTGGTAATTCTTCTTAAGAACCTGCCCAGGTACTTTTGGCTGATGAGCCATCCACAACAGACTTTCAACGAGCCTGACTTGGGTTCGCAATCTAATATTGAGCCGGCAGCGGCCGCACAGCTATACAAACAATATATCCAGCCTCTATCTGCTAAAGGCGCTCGTTTAGGTGCGCCTGCTGTTACAAATGGTCCAATGGGAAGAACTTGGCTTTCTTCATTTCTTTCCAACTGCACGGATTGCACCATCGACTTCATTCCTTTCCATTGGTAAGGGTTATGATCAATTGGACTTCATTTCATAATTACAATTCGTAAGGTACGGAGATGGGGTTGGAAATTTCTACGATTACATCTGGCAGATGCACGGTCAATTTCCTCAGTCTCCCTTGTGGATCACGGAGTTTGCTTCCACCTCGACCAATGACACCGGTGAGCTCGAGATGTCTTGAAGATGGGATTGTGTTGATACCCCTTCACAAGAGGTACTAGATTTCCTTACTTCGTCTATCACGTACTTGGATTCGCTCGACTGGATTGAGAGATATGCTTGGTTTGCATTTTTCGTAAGTTCCACACCGCCCGAGTCTCAGATCTAAATTAACATGCTGAAAACCCTCAAACAGCGCCAAGATGGCACATCCCATTATAGTAGGCTCAATCTTCAATTGTTGCTAAACAAATTTCTCAAGCTGGCTTCTATAGACCTTCTCGATGCAAACGGACAACTCAATGCGCTGGGTCAAGCATACATCACCAGTTAAATTCTCATCCGAAGTTTTACATTCGTATAGGTATTTTTGAACATGACTAATCGCCTTTGTTCTGCGTCCATCGAGGAATTATCCTTTGCATGTCTGATGAGTTTACAGGGTTTTGATCACGAGAATCCATCATTATATGTACAAACTACCGAAGTCAGGTGGCGCAACAGATATTAAGTGTACGGATAGTACATATACAAGCTCTGACAATATTGTGGATATGCATCACAACCTCCCGACTTGACTACTCGACTCGTCAAGTAGCCAGACTGTCACTCACGTCCTTTAAACGATGTTTTTAAGGCGCACCCGAAATTGATAAGTCTACTAAGTGAAATTATACAAGCATACAGAACACTTCCTGGATAAAACCCTAGTCGGAAGATGATATTGGTTTAATAACTGATGAAGAGTGCCGCCAATTGGTAAAGAACGCCCCGGTAGTCAATGCTCTGGAAGACCTCTTTGATGTAAGGCAGATTCCCAGTGTCCCTGATTAAAACAATTTGACTAAATCTCTCTTACAATATGCCAGATATAAAGATTATACCGTTTTCGAAGGGAAATCATCCAGACGAGCAAGTCTGACCGAGGACAGATATGAAGATAAAGATGATGTTGATCTAATTGATGTAGAGAGTGATAGGTTTGTACGGAAGAAGCTGTTGGATGACTTGGCCACAATGCAACCACATCTGAATCAATCTAGCTGCTTCATTATTGTTGATTGAAACTGGTGAAGGAATTGCCGCAAAGAGAGCAGCTGACGTTCAAAATCACTATACTTGCGCCTTATCTCAATAATGAATGACAGCTGACGAGATAGCTATATCCGTAGTGCTGCTAGTTTCCAGCCTTTTCACATCAGCTGATACGACTGACAAATTTCATGAAAATTTGGTAATCGGCATTATCCAATTTGGAGAAAGCATAAGACAAAATCTCTTGACATTCCCGGATCATATCCATTCCAGACTTGGACAGTGTCGTTGTAATGTTAATGTAATACAGTGGATTCTTGTGAGTTAAGTGGTTTTTTAAGTATCCGTTTTCGGTTTTCCAGAAAGTCATTGACATGACATTGGTAACCATTATCATATTGTGTTAACATCCTTCTTGGGTTCCCTACAGATTGGTGTCAATTGGGTTTGTGTTGTGTAAATGTATCATTTACCCGTCTGCTATTCTGCACACGTATGAACAGCCAATCTACAGCTTCCCTAACTCCAGTCCTGGAGGAGAAAAAAAAAGATATGTATCAATGTCTTTGCAGAGTTCGTTATTACGCGACGGAACCGCATACCCTTTGAGTGCGGACACGCCGAGAACTTCCAAACTCGCAATGCGTTCCCTCCGCGCAGCTCTCTCACTTTCCTGTTGACCATACCGCGTATCTCTTCGCGCACTTTCCAGCTTCCGCTGATACCAATCCTCATGATCATGGTGAATCTCTTCGACCGACAAACTCTGCAGCGAGTCCTGCTTGTTTGCAAGGAGCAACAGCGGCACGCCTAGAATCTGTGGTGCGCTAAGAACAGTATCTGCACTTTCAACATCGTCAGAAGCCCCCGAATAGAACAGAACAGAGTAGAAAGGAAAGGGAAGGAAGAAGAGATAGAACACACACACCGAACACCTCCCATCCCTCGCCAAGACGCTCGCAATCCTCAGCATCAATGACGTACACGACAGCATGGCAGTCCGTCGTGACGTATGTTCAAATATTTCTATCTAAAGCATACCGCTTTTGACATTTTATTGCTTTAGGTGACTGCTGTCGGAGCTGCGGGGCGCCACTGTCCGTTTCGTGACTAACAGGCCAGGTGGGGAGCCTCTTGTGTAGGCCCACTGCTGTGGTAATGACAGTTTCTGGTTAGGAACCTGGTTCTTCCACTGCCATATCTTCTGGCACTTGCAAGCAGAACTTGCGACTGTCATGGCTTCTGGCTTCGATGGTACTGATCGTGCAGAAGTTCATCCCAACCGGGCTTGGGTGCCCTGCGGTAAGTATTGGGTTCTCTTATTATTAGTTTACTGAATGTGTAATAGTACGATGCTCTCCCGGCCGATCTTCAGTAGTCTTTAATTCAGAATTGATGACAAGTCGCAGGGAACCATGATGTAAATTGTTTTGACTTTGTAATTTCTGAATCAACTCTGTATATCTGTGCCCTACTCCGGGGCCACAATCTCTTCCAAATAATTTTGGTATTATCAGTCTTCTTAGTACTTGCCTTACAGCTGTAACAACTGTACAACTGCGTGAAGGCTGCTGTTGAAAAACATGCGTAACATAGGAGCGTCACGTGCATATTTTCGCTTTCGCGTTTGCCTTCACTTTGAACTCCTTCTCCCCCTTCCACTTTCCATCGCGAGGACCATGCAATAAAGTGTCCATTCTTGATATGCCTACTACATCTGTTTACAATTCTAGAACAGCGGAAGGACGACAAAAAAGCGAGCATGCCCGCGTCTTTTCGAGTGTGGAAGACATTAGTTCAGTGTTACGCTCTCAAAATCATGAGAGTATAATTCCTGGTAAAGTCTGATTTTTTCCTCGGTCATATACTAACTTCTGATGGTTCCGTACTAGATCTGACGGCCTTGCGAAATCAATTATCGATTCGACCTGGAGAAGATACGATTTCGCCGCAGGATGCTCGGTTGCTTCTTGTTCAACGATGGCTGAACAGTGTTTCTGGGGCGCATGATATATTTGGCTTGTGGGATAGTCTTACACAGGTTACTATCCATCGTGCAATCTAGAATCGAATTAATAAATTTTCAGCGACAAAACTCAATTCTCACCCTCTTAGTGTCCATCTTGTCGTCTCTATTGACGCTTACTTCGTCTCATTACACGTATCAAGCCATTGGACAGCCTATCCTCAAAACTTTACTCACAGCAACGTACACACGGCGTTTGAACTCATATCTCGGCGGCTCACATGCAGAAATGATTCTGGTCACGTTAAAACTCTTCAATGCAATGTCGTCATTTGCGGGCGGTCGCGAGAAGAAGTCTGTATTGGAGGCTTTTGGTTGGGAGCTCAAGGTAGCAGAAATCGAAGTTTGTATCCATTGCTTTGCGATTGATGCGTGTAGTCCAGTCTCTTCCCAAACTTCTGAATATGCGTCGTAAATCTATATCCGACGATTTCGATGCTCTCGCGAAGCCTGGCAAGTCTTTTGATAACTACTGATCCCGTTTCTCAATCGCGAGTAGACATCAGAACGCTGTATCTATTGTTCATTCTCTCATTCGTGGGATCAGACAGTCCGACTCAGGTCAAGGCAACGTTTATCGAGCAGCATCGGGAACCGTTTCTCTCAATATTCAAAGGGCTCATTCAAGACTCTTACACTGTCGTTCGGAGAGTTCTTGAAATATGTTGGGCTGGACTCTGGTCGGATCCCAAAATTAAAAGGACACTGAAGATCAATCTGTTCAACGAGATCACCATTTCGCACGTGAGATTCTCCGTCTGTCGGCCTCGAACATTACTTACCTCGATGACAGCTTCTAAAAATCTACGATCGCAACGTCACTGAGGATGACCCGGATCATTTGCCTGCAGACCTCGTTCATCATTTTTTACTTGCTATTTGTACCCGCCCTGGAACAGGGATATGTTTTAAGGACCGAGGGTGGTATCCGCGGGAGTCTGATGGTGAGGGTGAGCCGGGTCGAGGAAAAATATACAACAGGATCCTGGGAAATGTCTTGAAGACCCTCAAGGTTAATGAGGACCTCCGCCAACAAGAGCTCGCCCTAAAAATACTGGCTGCATGTCCAGAACTCGTGGCTGGGTGCGTTCATATTCTTCCGTCTTGAACATTTGTTAATGTGGATGTAGGTACTGGTCAGGAGCCGCCCTCACCCTCGAACCGCGCCTTTCCTCTAAATGGATCGCGAACATATCGTTCTTCGGCTCCGTCCTCTCGCAGCCGGTACCTACATGGTCCTTCCATCTAAATGGTACAGCTCTCTACCAACCCACGCCTCCACCACTATCCACCATCATCGAAAGCATCCTTCCCTCCGTCAACACCAAAGTTCATTTTACCCGAGGCCTTCAATCGACCAGTGGATTAGTACAGCACTGCACGGCGCTCGCTCTAGCAAAGTGCCTGGAGAAGTACGAGGAGGCGCTTAATGTGTTTTTGGAGGTCGAAGTGGCGCTTGGGGAGAATGAAATTGAGGGTCAATGGAGTAGGAGGAGGAAGGACATTGAGAGGGAAGTGAAGAGGAGGGTACCGGATTTTCAGGTGATTGTTGCGTTTTCGCAGCAGAAATTCGAGGAGACACCTGCGACTACTATCACAAAGGCGACGGGCGTAGCTGCCCCTGCCCCTGCCCCTGCGCGGAATCCGACGCGAGCAGCGCTGCTGTCGGAAAGTGCACACAGGCTTTTGTGGATGTATCAAAAATGCTTGGCGATAGTGGTCGCGGAAGCTCGATTTGATGTTGGAAAGCTCCTGCAGGGTTTCGTCGGGGAGGAGAAAACGACAATATCGGAGGAGGGAGGAAAGGAGATCACGGCTGCTGCAAGGTTGCATG